>JXSR01S017939.1:25838-42034 GCA_000969725.1 Ophiothrix spiculata
AAATAAAACAACTTTCATGGTGAAATATATGTATCTGTAATTAGCTAATAGAGTACATAATTTTCCTATATTGGTTAGTTGTATTTGCCAAATTTTTCCAAAGAGCAACAAGTCCAAGATTGAGCAGTTGAAATTTTAGGACGCAGTTCTGTTGTGTGTTGTGCAGCCACCATGAAAGACACTCAGAAACAAGCTTCAGTTTTAAAACAGTGCGCATGTGAAGAATGCATATTTGAAAACGTTCAGCTATGAATATAGATCAGCAAACTCTGAATACATCTTTCTACAGACCAAATAATAATTTATTGGACAATTTTAACACAAATCCAGAGTACAGGGCCCCATTGTTTGTAAATGCAACCCCAGAATGGATTTTTGTTTAAATTGTCCAATAAATATTTATTTTGCTATGTAAATACTTCACTTGCGAACAACTAAAAACACTAATGACATACAGATTGATTTATTTACGATTAAAGCACAATCTCTCCTGACTTTCTCATTTAAAGCTGGTTTAAAAAGTACTGGCTTACAAGTTTTAAATACTGAAGTTTTCAAAAGTCAATTTAGTCACTATCAAGGCACATTATATTTCTGCAGGCTTTTGAAGTGCAAGCTTACTGTAAACGTACTTAATTTCGCGAGGTATTTAATTTCTTGAATTTTGCGAGGACATTAAATTCACGAAATTAAATCCCTCGCGAAATTATATTATTATATGTATTACAATAATAATATTTCAAATTCGCGAAATTTAATCCTCGTGAAAATGTTCCATTTTGACAATTCGCGAAATAAAGTACCCGCGAAATTAAAGTGCTTTACAGTATTCAATAATGCTATATCAAATTTATCAAAGAAAAGCTGTAAACACTTATTTCAAATACCGTACTCCATGGATAATTGAATTTACCATTAAGGAAAATCTCTCCCTTTGTGCATTTGAGGGCAGGTTGATTACAGAGAAAAACACACACAAAAAATTGGTCATCCAATTTCAAATCCTGGATTAAAGGATAAATCAGTTTACGATTTCAGAAAACTACTCTCTGAGGGCTTTTGTGCACAGGCTAATCGGAGGAAAGGTATCCATATTTATCACTCCACTTCACATCAAGGTTTGCCTCTCTATTCAAGGTGATATGATCACTGTTGAGTCACAGTCCGTCTCTGCATGTTCCTCGGCCCAAACTGATCAAACAAAAGTGCATCATTTCCATATTTTGCGGGAAAATAAAATACTTGCCATCCACTTCCAATTCCTGGATTCAGCGAGTTCATGTTGATTTATTCATTCCTTAAGAACAATCTCTCCCTGGCTTCTGGGTGCAAGGTCATCAAAGAAGAACTCTAAATACTTGACAGCCTGGAGGAAAAAGACAATCACAAAGTCATTTTTAAATTTATTGACAAAATACAAATGTACACTGACTTGACGATCTCTGTTAAATGGACCTGAAGTAACTAAAATTGCTTTTTACTGAGGTGTGCCGCCCCAAGTAAAATAGAATTTTAGTTACTGAAAGACCATAGTTTTCATCCAGAAATCTGAAAATAATCTGCATACTGCAAGTCATTTTAGTCATGTTCGAAAATCACAAAATGTATTCAGTATCACTACGCACGCTTGTGCTTACTGAGTTTGATTACATCACATAAGACATAAATAGTACTTTGAAATTCAAAATGGTCTTTCTAAACCATAAAAAGTATTTTTGAATGTATACTATTTAGGGCTCTTCTCAACATTAGCCCTAGATAGTAAATTGAAAATGAAAACTATTTAGGGCTTTCCTTAAAATAAACCTGAAATAGTATTTTTGAAGAGGTTACTATTTACGACTTCCTTCAGTTTATTAACAATTTGAAATCATGTGATCATGTTTTAACCAATCAACTGTCTTTAAAATGAATTATATAATGCAGTATATACTAACAAATAAAAGGAATTCAAGAATGATGAATGTTGTGACTTTTGATCTGAATTGAGATGACTGTAATATGGGATTAGAGAGGCTTCTTACATAAATTGCAAGAATCATTTTCAACTAAAACATGTTTTGTGTTCTGGAAGAACATTAGCATTAAAACAACTTTTTAATATCATTGGAAGTGTTATAAAATGCAATAGAAAACAAGAAATTGTTCCATCCCTATTTCATGCTATTTTCTTATAAAGTTCACTGTTCAGAGTGGTTAAAGTTTGCAAAAATAAAAAAGACCCTAACTTGTTTTGGGTCGGCTGCAGAGTTCAAATCAAATATTATTTAGGCTCTTTTATTCCAAAGACCAACTCAGGAATATTCTTAATATAAAGCTTGATTAAAAAGAGCCAAGATTTGACATTCCGACATCCCCTCTTTTTCCCGAAATCTTATGAACGTACGATGAAATATCAAGTCAATATTTTAAATAAATCTTATTTCATTTCACCATAATCACATATCGCATAATATACTATCATTTGATTTTCACTTGCCTCTTTTGTGTCTTTTGCACGCAAGATGTGTTCTCCATATTGGTTCATTATTGAGTCTTTATCATATGACCTGAAAATAACAAAAGACAATTGATGTGTGCTAAAAACAACAAACATATTTTCACAATTATAAATGCCATTATAGATGTGGAGAAAATAAGACCACAATTCCAAACATTTAAAAACAGGAACCTTCAACACCAAAAACAAGAAAAACAAAACAAAACATTAATTCCAGACATGAAATGAACCTTTCAAAAAATAAGTCTCCAATCTTGGATCTTTTTGATGCCCTAGCCATGGAAAAGTTGTGTCTGTTGTCTTGTTTTTGTTCTTTGTATTTTGTTTTTGCTTAGTTTTTGTTGTCCAGTATCTGTGTTGTGAGGACTGGGTGGGTTGGTATTGGTTCAAGAGGTAGCGCCCAAACTGAGATTGCAGGTCCCCCCCCCCCTTGAGGTGGGTTTGGGGTTTGTTTGAAATTGGCGTGAGCGGGATTTTAAAATCCCTGTTTTCCCTTTATCCAGTTATTATTAATTTCATGTTTTTGCCTGTATTATTAACATGATATGTTTGACTTTGTAATAGCATAAGGCAGTAGAAGGTGCAGTCTTTGAAACTTTTTTCCAACCATCAAACTCAAGCACAGGGAATAAATATATAAAGACAAAAAACCTTTCAAAAAATTAAAGCTAAAAATAGTTAAATTTTGTATCATAATTTGGAAAAATTGAAATTTGCTGAATATTTTCATACCTACAAACTAGCGTTGAGCTTGCACCAATTCTAAAAAAAAAAATCAAAATTAGTTGCTTGTGTCAAAATCATACGCTGAGGCTAAAAACTGGATAAAGAAGTAAGAAAAGTATCGTTTTCACAGATTTTCAAAAATCTGTTATGCCAAAGTTCTTGGTTCATAGGCAAATGTTGCGCCATACGGCCTTACCAGGAATACTGCCTGCAGTAACCAAGATTACTGGACCATGAAGTTTGATACCAAGTACACTTGATCAGAGATGCCACTCATTGGTGTTCAAAAAATCTGAAACACTTCGAAAGAATGTGAGAAACCAAAATTGCCTATACCTTTGTACACGAAACAACCAATAAAAAAATCTGAATTTAGGCTTAAACCAATTGAAAATTTCTGAATTCAGAATTTATTCTGAAATGTGGCATCTCTGCTTGATAAATCATGTTTTTTGTCTTGTTATGTTTTATGTCTGTGTTTTAAGCCTTTTATCTACTCTGCTTTGTGACTAATAGGCCGCATTTAATCTTTTGATGGCACCATCAGGCCCTTTTCTTCAGTTAAAAAAAAGCAACTGATAATGCATTACAAATTCCACCTGAGAGGTAGAGGAAATCTGGAAGGCAATAAATCCTCTCTACAAAGTACCCTCAAAACATTCTGAGGATGCAGATAATAATAACATACTTATAAAGCGCCCTACAACAAAGTTCTCAAAGCGCTTTACAATAACAAAAGAAACATTATATACAAAGGAACAAGTTAGCAAAATGACAAGTCACAAAAGAAGTGCACAACAGACACAAAAGAAATAATGGACGAGCAAAACTAAATAAAGTTGTGCACATCTCATATTATACAGATGACGGGTTGGGAATGCGAAAATTGTCAGATACGGCTAAAGAATGGCTGGGGAAAACTAGCAGTTGCTTGCTCCACTGCCTGGCTGTTGTTGAAACTGAATGCAGAGCTCATTTTTTCAACAGTCATATTGTACATTTTTTCTTTTTTGCATACGGTGGTATAAATTTGTGACAAGAATTTTATTCTAGATCAAACCATGTCCAATCACGTCTAACTTTAAAAAAAATGACATTGTGGACTCACCCTCCCATGGCAGATTCAAAACAGCTGACTGCGTTGTCTCTTTGTACGGCAATGATGATACTGGGACCATGACACAGAATATTCACCTGAAAATAAAATCACGAATTAATAAAATCCAGCTTTCATACACTGAACATACACAATAAGTTGTTTCCAACAAATTTAAAAGAACCACCAGTTCACCGGCTTACTATAATGCATCTGCGACTATTCCAAGCATTTTTTCCAGAACAAATTCAGACATGGTAGGCTCTCTTGACAAATACCCACAATTTTTTAGCTCAATGGTATATGGGCCAGGATCTCACTCAATAATTAATGGTCATCACCAATTGGACTCAAATTTGGGATATATCCAAGTTCAACCCATAAAGCATAATGCATGTATTTATTATTTTCTATTTTTTTCTTAATTTGCTCATTATGACATGATCTGATGAATCATTATCAAAAACTATTATCCCTCACTTTGAACCCCATGATGGGATAACAACTGCATCAATTCATTATCATTCCTCTAAATCTACACATGGAACTTACCAATTTACGATTCTGTTTTGAGTAGATACCAACAAATTCCTGTGCTTGATAAGGTTGAAACCAAACCATACGCATAGCTACAATCTCAAAATTGTGAGCCAGTAGGCTATCCATGACCTGTATATGACCTTGCTTATGACCTTTGACACTGAAGAGTTGAACTGGTGGGGTCAAGACGAGACAGTTGATTTGGCAGAGGGCGCTATGTTGGCTCAGGAGAAGGTCGATAGAACTTGTGCTAACACCTGTAAAAAATTACCAAAAAATTACAAAAAAAAAAGGATTGTTACAAGTTGTTGCAGCTCACTAACCAAATTGGCTTAAAACTATACTGATATTTTGAATTACTTGCCATCAAAAAAACAAATATGTTTACCATGAAAAATGTGAGTCTTGTTAATTATGATAAATTGAACAAGCTTACTTACAGAAACTGATGTGACCTTTACACAAAAAGATTGGTTATTCTAACATAGGTTGATGAAGTAAGGGCTAAGAGTAAAATTGTACACCATTTGTTTCTTAGTTGGATTATAATAGGAGTGGCCTTTGGCTAGCATGGTGTTTTTATTACTCCTTTATGGACTATACTGTTTTTTGCATAGGCATGGTCTCTGATTTGTCCTGAACACCAATGTATTCCCATGAACCAACTTGGATAAACAAACAAACAAACAAGCAGACACTTTTCATTATATATAAGCAAAGATGAAACACAATCATAAAATAGTTATAATAATAACTACCATATGCCAAAGAGGACACTCAAATTTTGAAAATGGAGTGCTAAGCTAATTTGAATATCAACTGTGGGTTCATCACAAATCAACAATGGTATTCTCCTATATAAGGAGATACAGTGATATGTTGAACAATCATTGAACATTTCCAATTCTTTTTGCAGTTGGAGTAAGCAAATCTCCACTCTATTTCCTGACTTGGAAGGGTCTAAAAAAATGAAGTGACAATAAAAGTGTCCCTCAAGAGAGAAGTTTTGGCGATCTTGAATCAAATACTTGTGAAACATTGTTGCTTATGGTGTTTAAGAAAAAGTGCTTGGGAATTCAATACTCACTTGCAATGTGAACCAAACAAGGTGTGAAATAATGAGGGTTTCAAAGACAAAACATCACATACCACCTTTCAAGGTCATGCCAACCCATCCTTTGATTGAGAGATTCAGCCTGTGATTGAGGTTTTTAAAAAAATCTTGAAAGAATGTAATAGAGCGAAGCGAGCAACGGGAGCAGAGCATCTTCATGGCCGGGGGTCCAAGCCAGAGGATTTCTACACATTAAATATTGCAGGAAACATCATTTCAGAGGTAGTTCCAGATTAAAACTCTTTTATCATGATTTTTTCCAGTTTGTTTGATCAGTTTTTCTAGCGATTTAATCATGAAAAAATTCTGGGATATATTACAAAAAGTCTTGAAATCAAGACAAATCTGGGCAAATCACACCTGGGGATTGGTACATAAAACCTTTCTAGTTCTATCTCAATACCCCTCACTTGGTATTGCGACTTACCTGAGCTCTGTGTGTTTTCATCATTCACATCACTAAGGGAATGATTACTGCCAACAGCTGACACGCTTTCATCTGAGTTCATCCTGACGGGAGACGATTTGACAGAATACATGCGTGTTGATGCCATATGACTACCCATAACAGAGTCTATTGCAGGGCATGTTATCTGAAAACAAAACAGAAATAACCTAAATCAATACCATGTGTGTGACAGGGGGTTTAGGTCAGTGGCTGATGAAAGGATCTTCATGTGACAAGAGACCATCGCTCCAACTTTTTGAATATGAGTTTGAATGAATTTAAAAATGTTATTTCTATGTAAGTTTTGATCATTGTCTATAATACGTTATATAACAGCTAAATAAATCTGTGTCAATTGATTGGCGTATCTTGGGTCACGTGCCATTGATCATTTGGTACATTTGATAGTAAACATCACCAACTGTGCAAAAAGTGCAGTGCAAAAATTTTGATACTCTGCACAGTTACCTTTTTGGTAAGACGCAATCAGCACGCTTGCACAGTCTGCCGGCACAGCATACGACATGTTGTTACATTAAAGCCAGCATATACAGTACCATAGATGTTGTCTCGGTTTGTTTTGTTTACAAAGATTTAATTAGCTGTCATAGAAATCAAATAATGAATGTTTCTTATTCGCGTCAATGGAACAAATATTCGGTGAAAGATCAAATGCCCCATTCAACTCAGCTTCGCCTGGTTTGAATGGAGCATTTGATCTTTCATCTCATATAATATTTTGTACCATTGCACTCATAAACATCCATTATTTGTATAAATATTTGTTCTCTGTTAATTTCAATGTTCAAACATATCTATAACTGTAAATTTTATCTTTGTAAAATATGTATATATAATTTTTCTCTGGACCTCTTGTATATTGTATTGAAAGAGTATGCCAGAATAACGATAAAATAAACTAAACTAAATTATATAAAAACACACCATTTTGAAACAACATTATCTGCATACAGGGATGGTTATGGCTTTTTGTAATTTTGCCTGAACTTGCCTGAAAATGCGAATTTTCCAATACTTTTGTACAGTGAAGATCCAAGCATTTTTGCCTGAATTCAGGCAAAAACCTAAAGATAATCATGCCTGTGCATAGCATCTTACCTGGTCTGCCTTGAGGTCAGGTGTTTCTAAACAACACACACCATCAGGGAACAACATTTGCTGCTCAGCAACAGCTCTTGCGTAACTCAGTGAACCTGAAAATATTAAAACAGATTAACACTTGCATTAAGCCCTGCCTGAGCTTATGAATTAGATTTAAGTCACTGTGATTATCTGCTGTACAACGGAACATGATGGAAATGTGTTGTTCCATTCACAACAATATTTGATCTAAGGTCCAATGGCTTCTGTACAGATCTAGGCAAACAGATTTAAGACTGTTGGGGTTGCATTAACAATCAATTTGGCCGTCCTTTAGATTTCTGTTCCCATTGTCCAATAATTACTGTTAGAACTATAGTGGGTGAGATTTGACAGGTATTTTACTTGTATCCAATTTCCATTAACATAATTTAGTTTAAACCTTCTGTTTTTGTATGCCAAGAGAGGTAAGCTATAGGTTGCATAAAAATCAATGTTTTGTACTCAAATTTTATGTATTTTTGATGTCAAAAGTTCTAGATTACAACTCAAGTGAGAACTGTGCATACCTAGCTGGCTTCTACCATTAAGCCACTAAGCTTTCTACTTTTTCAACAGACAAATCACATCCAAGTACAAATACAAATACAACTTACCATGCAAGGCATTATTTATCGGGTCGGCTCCATATAGCGCCCTCCATAAGAACTGGTTCTCTTTGCGAGCTTCCTGGGGGTGGTCGGGTCCAAGGACGTCAAGCAGTTTCTTCACAGCATTCTCTCGTTGCAAACATAGCACGACAACTGGTCCTGATGTTAAGTGTTCTGTGTGCATTCCTTGAACAAAGTCATTCTGAATCAAAAAAAAAAAAGGAATCCCATTATTATTATTTTTGCCTCCATCTTTTTTAATTTTCCTGAAAATCAAGTAAAAATTGTATTTTATCCCTAGATACACGTGCGTGGGAGAACACTGCATGGGTAGCCAATTGTGAATTGGTGTCAAAAACTGTTACACTGCCCTCAGAATAAAGTTCAACAATCATGTAGAGTGCAGAGGCAATCTTGCAGGATTGCTAGCAGTAAAATTCTATGGGTTTATTCCAGCAGCTGCCATGTAAGGAAAAAATTGTCTTAGGGGTGTAACCACCTTACTCAATGTTACATTTTTGCAAGTTTATTTTGTACCATAACTTTTTAACAAAGTCCTTTAAAATAAATAAAAGTATACATTTCCAGAAAGGAATTTTCACAAGGAACATGATGGTGATGCTGATTTTTGACCAAAAAATCACATTTTTTGAGAAAATCACGAAAAACACATTTTTTTGCCATTTGGGCTTCGGGAAAAGCTTAAAATAACTTCTTCTTTTTTAAATGACCTAGGAATGGGAATTTTAATTTTAAACACCCACTCGGATGTTGCGTCATTTTAACTTTTTAGGATTTTGTAAATTTTTAAATTTTCATGCCAAATAAGGTCAAAAAATGACCAAAATTGAAAAAAAGTGAATTTTTGACCTTATTTTCTTTCTGGAAATGTATACCTTTATTAACTTTAAGCTCGATGTTCAAAAGTTATGGTACAAAATAAATTTGCAAAAACATAACATTGAGTAAGGTGCTTACACCCCTTAAAATAATGGATGCCAAACTGGAAATTGCCTGTTTCAAGTCACAAAATGTGAAGTTCTATAAACTAACCTTGCTCTGTTTATAATGGTAAATGTTAAAATGAGGCTGCATTTTTTCCACATCAACAAATTAATGGTCAGAATTTTAAAACAGACCACAAATTTCTTATATATGCTTCTTGGTTACAAAACCAAAGATTTTAATTTTCAGCACATTTTACCTTTTGGTCAGCCTTGGATAACAACATCTTAGCCTGGTCTTTGGTTAGCATCATCAGTCTTATTGCCACGATAGCAAATTTTTCTTGTATGGTTCTCTTCAGGATTTTAGCTAGATGTCTGCGTACTGCATACGGCTTGATGATGAGGATCGTATTGAGAGGTCGGGGACCTGAGTGTAACATATACCAGTATGTGAAAAAATGAAATCAGTGCTAATTTGAATTTATAAGCATAGTCTTTTCAATAAATAAATTTTTCCATTCCACAGGTTTTTGAAACTGACGCTTGTTGTTATACTCTATAAACCTTAGAAGTACAAAGTAATCAGACTCTGTTACGAGATCCATAGCATATCCATTGTATTCAACAACATAATGAACTGATGTTTCTGTGTTGTATTAGAAACAACTAGCAATGATTGATTAGGATTGATTTAGACCAAATCACTGCATGTTAATATATTTTGTGCATGAATTTTTCATTATTTTGGTATTGCATTTTACTAAATTTGGTTGCTACCACATGGATAAATCTTGATCACAAGTTCATTTGAATATCTATAGAGCAAGATTGGGCAAGTTAAAGCATTACTATAAAGTGTTAAAAATGAAGCTCCCCCTGTCACCCATGACTTGTCATTTTTTTGGCTTATTGGGTTGGTTTTTGATAGATATGAATACCCTCCAAACAATTTGGCTCAAAGATGCTTACTTTTTCTGTTATGGCCATTTATTGAATTAAATTTGGGATCCCAAATTTAATTCCATATGTATTAGTATAGGAAAGCATGCATGTGCTTTTCATCCATTCTTTGGTGGCAAAACAATTTTTTTCACAAAATACACTTGAAAACGCTCTTATAGATAGTCACATTCCTCCATTTTATGTTATTTTTACTATAAACCATTTTTGAACAAAATCTTATAGTATTGCTTTAATTGCTATGATTCTTATGAACTAATTTACTTCCCTGTATGGTCATATTGGTTTTTGTGTAATAATCGGCTGCTTACTTTTTTTTATACTTCAAATAGAGTTTTAGCTGCAACAGACAACCTTGCCTTCATAAATCAGACATAACCGCACTGTTCATTTGCAGTATTGCCACAATTGGTCATTGGGACAGATTTAATTCAATCCAACTGCTTGTGTGTGTTTTGCAATCAAAGCAACAAAGTCAACAATTTGTGTGTACCATGTCAAGATTGTGCATTTTTGATGTCATTGCAATGTTTGAAAAACTACAACAGTCTCTTCAAAAACAAGCTTTGCAATCACTTCATAATACAATATATACAAATATTTGAAACAATTCCAAATACCTGGTTTGCTATCATAACTTTATGATAAAAAGAGAGACATGGGAAATATTTTCTGCACAAGAACCAAATCAAGGACCTCTGTATGAACATGCCAACCACTTGACCCTAAATTCCTAATACCATTAAGTTTAAATGTCAAATTTAACTTTGTAAGGGTAACTCAATTCTGTCTCCTTGTTGATTAATTAAAAGATCTTATTTGCAAAAATCAATAAGCAGCATCTCCAGGTTGAACTGAATGCCACCATGCAAAAGTGACGTTTTATCATTAAAAAAACCCCACAAATTATGAGTTTCAGCAGATAAACATATTGAAAATTAATTGCCTCTAAAAGAGCTCAATTTTGGAATATATAGCATTCATCCCGTTTTGCAATGAGAATTCATTAAAAGTAGGTAGATAAGCATATACGATTAGCGATAGATACTGTCTCAAATTAAAAAACTCCTATAACCCAAGGCTTTAAAGAGACAAGCTCACCTGTCAACATGGTCTTCAGTATAGACTCCTCCACCACCAACATTCCTCTTCCTTGCTTTCCTTTCAGCTTCTTCTTCCCTCCGCTCTTCGGCGACGAATCATCTGCCCAAGCAAACCTCGTAGTAGACATCTCTTCAAGGCTAGGATTCCTCAAGGGTGGAAGATAAGGCAGATTCACCCTCATAGATGGATCGGCAAACAGTTCCGTATCCCGAAAGAATAAATTGGCCTGTCTGAAGGCTGTCTCAGCAGAAGGCGCAACGAGGACTTCCAAATCAAATTTGACTTGGTTCTGGAATGAGTCTTGCTGTGCACTGATTCCGAGCTGGTTTTTGATGTTCTTGAATGCATTTATGCCTCTAATGACACAAATCAGAGCAGTGTTTGAGGCAAGTGTTTGAATACTTGATTGCCAATTGCGGTCGCCTACCTCATACGGAGTTATCTCTCTTGCTTGAGCAGAAGTAAGGGATGGAAGCCATTTGATGCCTAGCAGCTCTAAACCTTCAGCTATAGAGGAAGGTGCTTGGTCTTTTGAGGTCTGAAAATTAATAACAAAAAGGAAAGATGAAGAAGCTTAATGGGATATTTGATATATTGGCATCAGTCCAAACTTTTTCTTTTAAAAATATTAGTATTTTACATCAAGAGATGGCTTTCAGCATTCAGGCAGTTCAAAAAAGTGCACTTGCATCAGGCCTGTTGGACCGGAAAAATATTTTTAATTTTCTCTTATATTATTATTAAAAGTACATTTTATTGCAAACTATAAATATGGGCAATATGGCCATTCATACATAGTACATATTTTCTCAAAACAAATTATTTGATTCATAATCATGTAACAAATCATCTAGATTTTGATCAGATTTAGTCAGGATTCCCACCATTTCAAGAAAAAAAAATCCCAGATTTTTCCCTGATGAAAGCCTCAAAATTCCATGATAATTATTTCAACTGATTTGGTCTCGGTCTTGGGTGATAAAAAGCTTGGGTCTTGGAAGGTCTGGTTTGGGTCTCTGATGTTGTTTTGATATGCATAAAAATACATGAGTCTCACTGACCACTTTTTTAATTTTTGGAATAATCAAAATTCCATAATTCCCTGATTTTTTCCCGATTTGAGACAATCAAATTCTCTGACTGCAAAAAACTAATATAATTATCACTGATTTCTTTAATGGGCTGGGAAATCTGAAAAGTTTGTGTTTTTATTAAGTAAATGAAATTAGACTCGCCCACCTTGTCGGAAAATTATGGATCACAAAACATTGGGGTTTTTTTTGTCAGAAGCACTTTTAAATCATTCGCCTTTCCCTAAATGGAAAAAAATCTGACCACCCAATCCTAATAAAAAAATACATCGCGGTTCTCGGACCGCTAGTGTCGTCTGTCATCGCGTTTGTCAATGATGTACATACAGATCCCGGGTACAGGTTTGCATTTGAACCATACACCTTTAACATACCAAAATCCATGCATCTTTTAAGTTTTTAATTTCAGAAAAATGAACCACACACCTTTAACATACCAAAATCCATGCACCTTTAATAAATACAACTAGAATATGTGGTTCTCGGGCCGCGCAGAGAGTCACAGAGGGTCGATCACAATGCCTCCGCCTTCCACCTTTGTAATCAGACCAAGTTGAGAATTTGACCTTTCTTTTGACCTTTGACCCACAAGGAAACATCAGATGATGGGGGGTTACCATTAGCACTATTGATTGCTGGTCCAAAACGAAAAATTTGACATCTTAACCTTGCAATCGGATGAAGTTGAAAATTTGACCTCCCTATATCCTTTCGGTTGACCTTTCTAACCCCCAAGGAAGGGTCAACCGACAGGGTCACCATTGACACTTTTGAACAATTTGACACCTTAACCTTTGAAATCGGACAAAGTACAAAATTTGACCTTCCTATATACATTTCTCTTGACCTTTGACCCCCAAGATGACCTTTGACCCACACCTGCTAGGGTCACATGTGTGACAATACCCAGAGACCATTGTCTCCAAGTCCCATCAAAATCCATAGAAGTGTACTGTACTATACATTAATAAAAATTATGCTTAGTTTAAGAGATATGGTCATTTTTCTCTTCATTTCTCAGATTCCATAAGATTACATGTAAAAGCGCCATCTTAAAACGTATCGTATTCGTCAATTACACAACCGATCGGGCCGATTTTCGAATATGTTGTGCGCAATTCAAAATAAGGTAGGGTCAACATTTTGAAGGGGTAATTTCTAAGATTTTTTCCAGAAACTGATCCATGCACCTTTAAATGGTATTTTCAGTGAAACGCTTGAGGGGGGATTGTGATATAGTGACCTCTAGAATACATTTCATGACCTAATTCCAATTTCTATTTTACTATTTAATTTCAGAAAAATGAACCACACACCTTAAACATACCAAAATCCATGCACCTTTAATTAAAATTTGTCAGCTAAGACCCCACATGGTGTAGACCCTCCCCTTCACCAACTTTCATCAAAATTGTGTCCAAGTTCCATGAAAATCTGACAAAGTATATGAATTTTGTGATCAATCTTATTATTTCAACCACCAGCAGTCATTGACCTCTGGTAACCCCTTGTTGACCTTTGACCCCATTTCAGTTGGGACCATGTGTGGGCCCTTATCCAAGGACCATTGTGTCCAAGTCCCATGGGAATAGGTCTAAGTATGTGAGAATAATGGCACAATGAAAAAAGGTTAACTTTGTTAACCACGCCAGACACACACACAGACAGACACACTACCAAAGTAATCCCTAAGTGCTCATCTTTCAGATGACACAAATGACACAAAAATCATCTATGGAAAAGCAAATAGTATTTGGCTTCATGGACACAACAAAATTCATTATACAGTACTTACCACAGGATACAAGCCCAGTAGTTTCCCCAACATTCCTCCTACAGAGTTGACAGCTTTAGCGCTGGAGAAAGTCACAACCACAATCTGTTCCAACTCAGGGTTAGAGTAGAACGTCCCTGCTGACCTCGGACCATAGTCTCCCTCTGGCACACGGTCAAAGTCTCCTCCAAGATTGCCGAGCAACGTGTCAGAGTAAGACGTGACGTGAAAGCACATATTGGACGACAGAGTTTCAGACGGACAATTTTTCTCTATGGTGGTCAGCATTCCTGTTGATAGATGGAGAAAGAAGAACATCTTTGGTGATGGACACTATGGCCAGGTCAACATAATAATTGTGCAGTGTGAGAGCTTGCTGAGGTGTTTTTTGAAGATGCATCATCATCAAATTAGAAATTTGCAATTTTCTAGGATGATCATCACACAGCTAAGGCTTGACATCCAAAGACAAAATACAAGGCCTGAATATAGATTAGTCTAATACAAAAGATCAACATTTAAATCAAAATTCTACTTTTTGACCTTTCTAAAGGTTTTGATCAACGTTTTCTTTATATGGTAGTTGGCAGTTATTACCGAAAAAGAGAATGCAAATCACCTGCAGATAAAAAATTGTTTGTCCAATGGACCTGTAAGCTGTGATTAAAAACATTTTTAATGATTGCGAGGCTGTAATACAACCTCCATTCAAATGCATTTAATTTTTAGTCTTATTTGCATTTTCCTTCTTCCGTAACACAATTATTGATTAGCATGGGGGGAATAAGTGAAATAACCAACAGATCCTACCTTGCATGGACAGAGTGACCATCAGCGACTCGATCAAGCTTGCTGAATGGTGCATTGCATTCTCATGCCTCAGTAACACGATCAATGATGGCATGGGGGAGTGAGTAGCATTAGCGAACCCAGCCTCAAGCTCTTCCTTCAGTTGCTCCTCCTTTACATTTGCTGGTGACGTTGGGGTGGTGCAAGACACAGGGCTGTATATGCGGATCTCTGGACCACTTAACCCTACAATATAAGACAACATGATATTTTTAACAAGTGTTTGTTTCAGAATGCCTTAAATTTAGTGCTTCTGTTCCATGAATTTGCAATTTGGACAAAAGTTATATATAGTCATGCTAGTAAAATAACTTAAAGATCGCTTCAAAACTAGGAAGCTGACCGCCTGGAACCGCCAATTCTGGTTGATGATTGGCTGAACAACAACACTAGAATCGACATCCGGGCGGTTAATCGCTGGTTGAGTTTTGAAGTAGGCTCAAACTCATATAGCTGCCATGTGTGACTTTGAAAGAGTGCTCATATCACATTTCACTTTGGGTAAAACCCAGGAATACAAAACATGTTCAGTCGAGTGTGCAATGTCAACCATAACTCAAGGCAAATGGATAGTGCTGTGCGTAACAACAAATAATTAAAATCAACATCCATATCTAATGATGTGATACGTTTTGAAAATTGCAATCATGTAAAGTTGGTACCATATACATAGGCTTGTAGTATAGAAATGTTACATATGGCCGCTATATGAGTGACAAAATATTAAGGGGCCACTTAAAAACTGGCAAACCAGCAGTTGAGTGCACAGACCTGCGAGTTGATTGGTTCTGAACAATAGTCCAGATTTATAAACTTCGAAGCCGACTCTTAAAGTACATCTATTAATGAACCTACCTAAGGATGCTGCCTTACGATGGTTGAGTTTGACTCTCCTGATACCTCATAGTTAAAACCCTCTACTCTAGATCTGACATGTAGCTAGCACACATTGGGGGAATTATAGGGACCAACATCAGAATTTTATCAATTGATGAACCTACCTAAGGATGCTGCCTTACGATGGTTGAGTTTGACTCTCCTGATACCACGTAGTTGAAACCCTCTACCCTGACATGTAGCTAGCACAGTGGCCACACATAATGGGGGAATTATAGGGGCCAACATCAGAATTTTATCAATTGATGAACCTACCTAAGGATGCTGCCTTACGATGGTTGAGTTTGACTCTCCTGATACCTCTTAGTTGAAACCCTCTACTCTGACATGTAGCTAGCACAGTGGCCACACACATTGGGGGAATTATAGGGGCCAACATCAGAATTTTATCAATTGAAC
>JXSR01S017939.1:42409-62335 GCA_000969725.1 Ophiothrix spiculata
GCTGCCTTACGATGGTTGAGTTTGACTCTCCTGATACCTCGTAGTTGAAACCCTCTACTCTGACATGTAGCTAGCACAGTGGCCACACACATTGGAGGTATTATGGGGGCTACCGTCAGGAATACATCATTAGATGTTGTAGCTACCAGAGTAGATACTGGACGCCTGTGTATTGGGAAAAAGGTAACAAAAAGTCAAAACAATGCAGTTCATGAATCATACTTTTTGCCTGAGGATTGTATAGGATTTTATCCGTAACAGATATTGTCTGATATTAACCACTGGCTTTGAAGTTATCCCTTTTTAGTAACTCGGGTCTCCATGTTAATCAATGCGTTAGCAATTATTTATTTCTGAAATTGAAGAGCATAAGCCACTTTTACAGTTAACCTATAAATTCATTAAGTCAAGTAAATATTGATTACTTCAATTTATTTCCCTCATTATGCTTTGTCTAATCTTTTAAGTTCTGATAGAAAACAGATCTTGTATTTTGTAACCATTTAATCTGAAATATTGATTGTTTATAATTTATAAACAAAACCATTAGCTATTCACATACAATTTTATAGATTAAATTTACTAAGGCCGAAAACATAGTTGGCCTCCAAACAAAATTTTTGCTACCAAACATTTGGTCGTGACGTCAAAATGACAAGTGACTCAAAACAAAATAACTTCAACACCGAGTTGAGACCAAAAAAAAAAATTTGCGCTAGATTGCACATGTTATTGATTTGCCATATACATTGGACCAAATGTTTGTTACTCGTTCATATTTAAAATTCATTGGCAAATATTTGGTGACGTCACGACCAAAAGTTTGGAAGTGGATATTCATAAAAAAACTCTTTTTATAGTAATGGTCTATACAATACTTTCACCTCTACAAATACAGAACACATAAACATTTTGACAATCTTGGAAATTTACACCATGGACCTTGGGTTAATAAAGCTAAACTACCTTGAATTTTTGTTGGACTTGACCTGCAACAAGGTTTTATTTGGTTCTCTAGTTTAAGTTCCCCGTCTGTCCAATATTTCAAATTGGGAAAGTATTTTTGGCACTTTTTGTAAAATTAGGCAGCTTGTAAAGCTGGAAATTTCTTTTTATTTGTTTTATGCAATGTGTACCATCATCCAATGTTTATCGCAAAATAAATGGTTCTTAACGTTTCTTACCTTGATGAACTAAATAATTCAACAGGAATGTCTTCTTGGTGTTGTTGTTGTTGGTGACCCTTCTTTCCCTTTTTTCTCTTTGGACTTGACGAGCGTTTATTGTGTTCAGCTTGTACTTGACTTACACCAATATCAACCACACCAGAGGCAGGAACACGCCCTCCAAACCATAGACACATCTCATGCTTAACTCTGCTTGGCTGACGAGGGCAATATATAGTTGCCTCGTCGCGTGATGATCCACCAAACAGCGCCATCAAGGATTTAGGATCTGTACGACGAGCAAGTTGAGGATCGCTTGGCCCAACGGCATCTATCCATTTCGTTCTTGCCTTTGCGCCACGCAAACCGAGAGCAAGAATAGGGCCCATTTCATTAGTTCTCTTTAAGTCTTGCAATATTTGATCTTTTTTGGTATTGGCAGCAAGTTTTGGTTTGGATAAACTACTTGGAAGTGGACTCATGTCCTCTGTTGCATATAAAAGTCGGACTCCGCTCAAGTCTAACCCTTCCTGAATAACTCTGTGCAGAACTCCATTCATACTATCAAGATCAGTGTAGACTGATCCATAGATTAAACTCATCGTATTTTGCACATCGGTTGAATCTTCGTAATTATCATCAACTATCTGATTGCACAATGAATCATCGGAGTCGATCGTTTCCCAATAAAATCCAGGTAACGTATCGAAAACTTTGCGGGTGGCTTTCAAGTCATAGTTCATCGTCAGCAAATTTGACAGGGGTTTGTTGCTTATATACGGCAGCGGTGGGACATAGGATCCATCTGGTTTCAACACGCCATCTCTGTACGTCTGCTCACTCATCTCCATCATTTGTCCGTCACTTCCAACGGCGAGTGAAAACACGTCCTTACCCCACGGACACACCGAATGTAAGGTATGATGCATCAAGAACTTGTTGATATCTCTCTGGAATGGCGTACAATCTTTGAGCTCCTTGTTTACTTTATTCTTTTTGGCTGCCTTAGCTACTGCTTTCTCTTTAAACTTGTGCATATTAGAAGGCACGATGGCTACGTTCAACACCAAATCCGATCCCTGATATACCTGCTGGAGGCCGACGACAAAAAACGGCTTCAACCCAATCCACATTTCATCATTTTGTGGTAACAAGAAATTGAAATCTCTTGGAACGTTAGACAGAAGCCAAGTCAACAGTACAGAGTAGGTGGCAGATAATCCGCTGTGCTGGTCTACTGAGCGACTGCCGGTGCTGCCCTTGTGATTGAGTGACAGTTCGCCGCTGGTGGACAGGTGTGCGGTGAGGAGAACACATTCGTAGTCCGGTCCCATGAAGGGAGGTAAGGTTTGCGGTGTGGATGAGTAGGATACCTCCTGCGAATGAGATGTATCAAACATGTGTTACTTCATTTTGCATTTAACAACTGTTAAGTTTGGAGTTGGTTGACATGCGTCACACATCTACTATCAGTCTTTACACATGTACATTATCGCCTGGTTGTAAAATAGACATTTAAGGCAGGATTAAGAAGTACATTTTAGGGAGTATTTGCATTAATAGTTTCTGTATACTATCTCTCAAATCAGTTCGGCAGAACTCCGTTCGGCAGAACTCACAATTCGGGTACGTATCCGAATTCGGATACTCCGTATCACAATTCTGATACCCGTATCTAAATTTGGATCAAAAACAGCTGAAATGGGATATCAGCTGAAATGAATATTCAATTCGCCGTGCACCATACCGGTATGTATAAAAGTCAATAACATTATAATCATTTGTCATCTAAATTCTATCCAAGTGTTGGCCAAATTATTTTGCCTTCTGTGATAAGAAGCTATCAGGACATGTTTCGAAGCTGTTCCGCTGGAATTGCACAGATGAAAATGACATTTCCACAGATACATTTATCATAAATGCAAGAAAGATGTTCTACATATACTTGCCAGCTTGCGCTATCGATTTGTTTCCTGCGCCACAACAGAAGTATCAGAATTCAGATACCCCTCCATATCCTTATTCGGATACAGGTATCACAATTTGGATACGAAATTTGTGTGGTATCCTAATTCGGATACGTATCCAAATTGTGAGTTCTTCCGAACTGAAATTAGCAATCTAAAGTATATATGTTCTTTTAATGATTTACCAAGCCCATTAGGCAAATTCATGGTTTAAATGCTTTTTGACACAAATATCATACCAAATGAACTCATTTTCAGATAAATCTATATTTATATTTGCACACTGTGCATGCGCATGCATAATTTCAAAAAATGTAATACATGTTCAGTTGAAATAAGCATACGGGAAAGGTGAAACCTCTTTTGCCCAGGCCAGAGTGCCCATCTTCTTTTAAAGCAAATTGGGACAAACTCCGCTTAGACCTAAAAAAAAAGTTGTTTGATTGGGGTAACCCGACCACCCCTAATTTTCTGGTCAAGTAACTATAATTAGGGTCAGAAAAAGCGCCCAAATTTATAGAATTGGGTGCTTTTTCAAAAATTAATGTTCAAAATAAGAACCATAAACAGCCTAAAATTGGGTGCTTTATATATTATTTATTAAAAAAAATTCTATGTCAATCAAACATATATTTTTTTAGGCCTCATTCAATGTTATATTTGTGGGATCAGTCACTTCTCCTTCCCCATGAGCATGATGTCTTGCACCCATTTGGCATGACATGTCCCTACAAATCAAATCTTTGCTTAACCCTCATTTCCATACCTGTCAAGTCTCCCAATTTTAGGCAGCACTCCCGATCTCTTGATCGGGTAGCCATATCTCCCCAATCTCCCACTTTAAAAAAAAATCTCCCGCATTGAAAAAAAATTCTACCACAAGGTTCCGCTAGCGTGTATTACAGACCGCTTACATAGTACATTTTTTAAATAGATTGAAAATGAGATCGTTTTTGTGAGTTGTATACGTATGTGCATTTTGGAGACCCCTTTCAGGTTTCAAAAGCTACGCAAAATTTTGTGGGGTGTACCTTTTGGACCTCATACCTTTGTATGTCAGTTGCCCGTAAAGGTTACTCATAATTTTAAGTGATTAAAGAAGTCTCCCGCATCAGAATTTGAAAATGTTGACAGGTGTGCATTTCTCCCCCTCCCCAAAAAGAAAAACTGTGATATTGTCACTACCACCGTAGGCAATCATATCACGCAATTAAACTTACAAAATCAAACAACACATCTGTAGCTTGGGCTGCTGGATTCTTTCCTGTCAATGACGTTTTTGGACGATGCGCTTCCAGCCGATTCTGGAGCCTCAGACGTGATGCCTTCTCTTGTTCCCGTTGTTCGCGTAGTTTCTTGGCAGCTGCTAGTTTGCGTTCTCTCTCGGCGTCTGTTATTTCAGCAGGTGCTGAGGATGGTTTTGCTGTTCCATTTGGAGTTATTGGCACAGCCTGTGTGTCATCTTGTGGTTTCTGAAGGAGGTATGAGGGAAAGCAGGATTGATTACATGTCACAAATTACTTGTCAGTGTAAAAAAATTTTACAGTCCATTTATTTTTTAGCGTTTCACGCACAACTTGTTTAGCACAAAATACACCGCAAAATATGTATATAAAATTTGCAGATAAATTATCACATGAGCGAAAGTAAAAACAGACAAAAAAAATAAAATATTGCGTCTAATAGAGACAACGTGCAAGCTGAGTCATTTTCATTTAGAATTGTTCTCATGGTGTGAAATTTTTACCATCGAGTGTGTTTTTTTAATCTGAATGAACATTTTCATTCTACATTGTTCATATGATGTAAGTAGAGATGCCAGTATGTATCACTGAAAAATCCTGAAAATGTGCGTAAATTTTGGCAAAAAAGCTGAAAAAAGGGCTGAAAATATATAAAAACACATACATTTGGAGTAAAAAAAAACCTAAAATCAGATTAAAACAGGAAAACTGGCATCTCTGTGTAAGTCTTACAACGGTATAAAATGTTTACAATTATATGAAATGGTATATTAGGCGTAAAAAAAAATTAATGTGTTGCCCTCACCCGCCCGGTCGTAAATTTCGAAATTCTACGACCGGCATTTTTATTTTTATTTTTTATTTTGTACACATTTGTTGTAATTATTTTGATATTTGCGTGTTTTTCGCCTTGCAAATGCAGTAAATACTTCGGCAACTCGACGGACATGTTTTTGTTTTGGAAGACTCTAATTCGCAGTATCGTACTGCGAATCGGACTGTGAATAAGAAGATGCCGATGCCACCTATTAAAATAAAAAAATTGCAGTATCTGCAGTACTGCGCGTACTAGAAACTACTAGACGAGCTGCCTCTTATTCGCAGTACGATACTGCAAATAGGTTAGTTTTTAGCTAGTCTCTTGTAATACTTGAAATCCTCGATCGCGAAACTACTAGTATGCGTGCAGATACGTAAAAGTCTAGCACTCTCTGTGCAGAGGTCAGCGATCAGTAGTCATCACATTCTTTTTTGTATGCATATTCGAAAAAAAAAAATAATTCTTGAATTTGAATGAAATAAAATGGAACCGGAAGGTGTACTACCTTTTTAGTTGTAATTAATATTACCAAACAACAATTTTTATTTCATTTTTTTGAATCATTTATTTGTCAAATTTTCATGAATATATTTCGCACAAAAAACACTTCTCATCTCACATATTTTGCATTGTACCATTTATCTCAAGATCTGGAGGTCATACTTACATTAATACTAAAAAAAAAAAAAAAAAAAAAAAATAGATAATCCGACTGTCCGATCCTCCCGTTTTTGGGCCTGTGAGGGCAACACAACAATTTTTTTTTTTTGGCCTTATAGTGAGCTATTTTTCACATGACCACACATTTTCAAGTGTTTTTTGATGAAAATTAATTTACACTCAAAATTTTTATCCTGGAGAAGGATTTTCCTCATCACATCTGAATTATATCTTGTCTAAGTTAAACAAGATCTTCGTTTTTTGTCTGTGTACCGTGTAGTTTATGATTTAGAAAAGACATATACACTCCCGGTCAAAAGTGTTTGCGCACCCTTGCGCACGGGCAAAAACGTAATTATTATTTCAAACAACCAAGACTCTGAAAAAAATTCATGTTTTTATAGGTGCTTGTTGGGCACGTTACACGTATCATAGTGGTAAACGTGTACACGGATGAAACAAAATCTTTTCAAAGGCACGCACAATTATTACAAACAATGTCACATTATCGCTAAAATCTTATATTTAGAGCTTCTCAGTGACTCAGCTTCTTTAGTGTTGGGCGATATAACTAAAAATGTTGCCCCGATAAATGGAAAAGATCGTTATTATAATATAGTGTTTCCCCGCGCGGCGAACCTAAAAATGGGCGGGATTTTTTCGCATACCGCCCAGCACTGAATGTGATTGATATCACGTGCTTGGACAGTGACATACAGGGAATTGTGGGTAATTGATATCGGAATAACAATATGGCGACATGTGCACGAAAAAAGTTGTCTGCTAAGGGGTAGATACCGGCCGAAATGTGCGTCAATCTACGGTATCAAAGGATTAAAAACATAAATCTGTGAATATTTTACTCAATTACTTCATATCTAATGTCCGGGGGATATTACTGGGCGTGTAAACTCACAAATTTGGTAAGCTCCCGGGACGGCGTGGTTAAGCTTCAACTGTTGGCAATGCTGTACGTTCTGCCATTGACCTTTGGTTTTGAGTCTATCTCATACGTGTACACGAAACACGCACGCATTCATTAATACGTTACACGTAAGAGAAAATACATGGAATAACGCATCCTTAGCTTAATGTATCCAATATAAGTAATATATGTTTCCTCTGATATTCGATCTTCAATAACCATAAAAATGGCCGATTTCCTGGACCATATACAAATACACCACACCCACTTTTTGATATGTACCTATGTTTTTTATTTTTCAATGCTGATATCACAGTATAGTCGTAAAGAACATTTTCAGGTAATAAGTTTTCCAACAAATGTGCAGTTATGTGTTTAAACTCTGTTTGTTACGTGCAGAAGAAAGTACACAATATGTTTAGCATGCCATATTTTCAAATGCGTTAAATGCAATTCTTGTTGAGTTTTTTAGATATATGTATGCAAAAATAAAAATATGGCTCAAATGATGAACAGTTCTCAAAATATGGCTGGTTAAAGGTTTTGTGCGCAAACACTTTTGAGCAGGAGTGTATCTGACTTACATGTTGTGAATCGTGTGCCTCTACAATGCCATATGTTGAGGTTCCAGTGGGTTTCGCTGCTGTATTGGCTGTATTTTGCACAGACGTCTTCTGGGCAGATCCTGAGTTGACTCTCTTCTTCCTACAAACAAAAACAGAAGAGTCGGAACATACCGGTCAAACCATAAATGTTTTGTACACAGATGAGAAGTTGCAAATGGGGCTAATAAATTTGTGAATAAAAGATACAATTTATTGTTTAGAGATGCTAGTACCGGTATTAAACTGAGTACCGGATAAAAATCAGAAGTGCCGGTTAATCTGCCCACTACCATCAGCACATTTTAATTTCTGATAAAAGTCTAATTCTTCCAAACTTACATATACAAAATGTTAAGGTCTACACTTTATTTATTTATTCAACAATGTAACAATTTAATAATCTAAAATAATAACTTGACAATAGGTAAAGATTTCAGCAACACTTTTATACATACCGTGCTTTGGTTCGAGCATTAGCTGCCTTGCTACTCTGTTTATCAGCACCTTCATCTTGTTGTTTGGCTGCAGCGTCTGCGGCTGCTCTCACTTTCCTTCGCTGATTGATCCAGGTTTGCAAGTCACCTTCACCTTCACTGTCACTTCCTGAACTATCGTCACTGCCCCTAATAAATAAATAAGACTTTTAGTTGGTGATTCTAAGGGTGGATTCATACTCTCATACATTCGGTACCGAATGTATATCTGTGACGTCAAAATATATACGGCATCGAATAAAAAGTATGAACCGGAGAAAGATATATTCATATCAATATGTGCTGAATAGTGTTGTCAAGCGGGCTATTTAATCCGTTTCAACTCGGCATGGTCATCCAGTTTTATTCGGTGTCGAATGATTTTGACGTCACAAGTATACATTCAGTACCGAATGTATGACAGTATGAATCCACCCTTAGGCTCCGGAGGTGAGGCACTCACACATGTGTTGTGGCACATTGTGGCAAAATCAATTCTGAGATATGGCCAGATTCTTGTTGTGCTTTTCAAATGTCTCACTGGTACAGTACTGTTAACAGGGTTATTTTCGCGAGGGTTTAATTTTCGTGAATTTCGCGAATCAACATCTAACCGCGATTATAACACCCCGTGAAAACATGTGCAGGTCTATGTAATGAAACTTTGAAATGCTAATTTAACACGAGCGAAAAGGTTGTGATTGTCTGGTTTCGCCGAAAATTCTGCTCGCGAAAAATATCCCAGTTTACAGTATCTTTGTTCCAAATTTGATTTCACTCACACTGTCCATGGCTATGCCACAAGAAGCAATTCCTCAAACTCTTTGGTCATTCCTCACTTTAAGACCAATTCAGGTATCGTATGAGAACATTCCATGCTAGAGCAGCTCATCTATGGAATGATATTACTGAATCAGATAATCGCTTGAACTTTAAGATACTCCATCCCTCTATCCATTTAAATATGTTCTTGCATGCCAAAACAAATGATGGAACAATTATACTTTAGGTTCCATCCAAAATTTTAGGGTTAGGCCAACAAAAAAAATTGTTTGTTTGCCCTTTCATGAAAAAAATCAGTAGGGTCGGTAGGTCGTTTTTTTTTTTTTTAAATGCATAATGTGCCGCAAATTCAACACATGTTACACGTCAAGACAGTTTTGTTTACATCCTGCCACTTTGGCGCAACGGCGACATTCTGATGCCTTGTTATATCAAATAATGTCAAAAACGTGCCACTTAAATCAATGGATGCTACCAAACTCTACACAATTTTGCTGCCTTCGCGTACAGACTCAGTCATACAAACAGGGAAGGTCGCCATCTTGGAAACAGGCAGCCGAATTGTTAACTCACTCAGTACAGCTCATCGCCAATTAGCCAAGAGTGCACACCACTAAATAACTTCCCCATTGAAACCAATGCTTTAGTAGTGTTGTGCGGCTCCAACCCGGATCTTTTCCCCGTTTGTATGATCGATCCATGATATACAACGATTTTTAAAACATTTTTGCAGGTAAAATTAATGCGTTTGGGTTTGGAAAAACTAAAAATTGTATAAGATAGGTATAATTTCCTTGTAATATATTTTTTTCCTCAAAAATACAGTTTTTTTAATATTATGAATGGAAAAAAGAAAAACGCGACTCAAGATTTTCGTGATTTTTGGTCGGTCGTGAAAGGGCAAACAAACAAATTTTTTTCTTGGCCTTAGGGTTTGGGTGTGTTTAGTTTTAGGGTCTGGTCATGGTTTGTAAGTTAGGGTTAGATCATACTTATAATGAGTTAGGGTCAGGTCATTGGTGAAGTTTTTGATGGGACCTAAAGTATACCTTTTCCACAATTATAAATAACTTTATGTTCCATTGTAAATTTATCTATTTAATTATTTCATTCTTATGTTTTATATAATTATCCAATTGTGTTGCAATTATTATAACCAGAGCCTCTAGAATAGCAGTGCTTTATCACTGAAGGAGCTACATTGTATCCTGAATAAAGGAAGCTTTTTAGTTCTAAAAGTGTTTTATTAAAGATTAATTAATCTTATGAGTCTGTGAGAATCTGGATACCAGCAATCATAAAAGCCAGCTTCCTCACCTGGGTGTCTGAATCTGCAGAATCCTCTTCACTGCATCCGATACGGCGGCCTCCTTGTCCTTCAAACAAATAAAATAACACATTTGTAGTGATAATTTCAATGGCCTGAAGTCAACACAGATATAAACATAAAAATACAACATACATTTGTTATACAAAAGGTGCATACGTGGCTATGTAATTCGGTTCTGCTTACCAATCATGATAGCTCATTAGTCTGAAAAGGTTAGTCAACAGGGAAAAATATTAACGGGTACCTTAAAAAAAATACTTGCTAGTCCCAAAAAGAGCTCACCAGGCCAAAGACTTGTACAAATATTAAAGAAATCTTGCCAGTAAAATGTTTAAAAAGGTTTTCTAAAACAGATCATACTAGTCCGAATTTTAAAGAAGGCTCGATATAAAGTCTGATCTAGCTAGCACAAATTAAAAAAAAAAAAAAATTCTTGTCCATGTTTTCTTTGAGAAAAAGTGATGCGCAAATCTGAAGGAGTAGTCGGCCGAGCTGGCTGCATGCCGGCAGCAAAACCAACATGAGTTAACCACCCTTACCAGTTCACAGCAATACAACTCCAGGTGAACATTGTGTGGGTTTAGTCTGTTGTGGCAGGCCAGCTCCACCGACTACTCTTTCTATATGTGAATCTAGTATTTTAGATAATCTAAAATGTTTTTTATTCAGACTAGCATGCTGCTTTTAAATTCAGACTAGTGAGCCTTTATTAACAAATTTGACTAGCAGGTATTTTAATAAAATAGGATTAGCAATCAAGCTGTTTTTACAATTCGGACTAGCGAGCCTTTTTTTACAAATTTGGACCGGTGACCTTAAATTACAATTGGTCTAGGGAGCTGTTGGACTATAGCTAGTCGTCAAACTAGCAAGCCTTTGGACTAGTCATCGCACTCGCGAGCCTTGGGACTAGCGAGCTGTCAGACTGAGCTGTCCCCTCGTAATGTAAGTATCATACCTCATTTTTCTCCTTATCAAATCCTCGGAGGTCAAGGTAGATGGTTTGTGTCTTGCCCTGATGAGTCGTTACTCTCTTCTGTGTTGCTAATGCCTGGCTACCTTTGGAAGTTTTGGTTTCACTTTGGGTACTTCTTTCATCAGAGCTACTTCTGTAAGCAATTATTTAAATTTGCATTAACGACATAGAAATTATAGCAAATTACTGTTTGATTTACTAATATGCAGTATGAAACAAATCTTTTTCCAGACCTCTAAATTGTTCAGTAATTAAAATTAAGCTTTCAATTTCATTCAATTTACATGCATACTGGAAAGATGGGTTTTCAAAAGCGCAGCAAAGAACGGTTGCAGTTTGGGCCCCCCAGGTTTACCAAATGCAAATTTGAGACATGGTTTACATATTGGTTGAATTTTTCAAGAACAATAAATTTTGATGATTTTTATCAGTCACAAAAATATGCTTTGAAGTACAATTTACTCCGGGAAAAGAGAGAATGGGAATTGAAACGCCCAAGCTGAAAAGTGTCCCGACCCCAGTGCAGTTATATGCTACAAATTGTCAGGAAATTTCCTGATAAGGAAGAAATAATAGGAAAGTGCTCGTTTCCAGGAAACTTTCAGGAAATTTTGACTTTGGTGACTCATTACACGTTACTTGCCTTAAACGTTTGTACCGTTGATTTTGACATTTCAACGGTAATAAATCATCCAACATTTGGTCCACAACCCACTAAGTTACCATTTTTCAATGCCTTGAAGGACAGGAATATGCCTTGAGGGCAGCGTTCGAAATTCTGGTTGTCCGGGACAACCAAATCTAGTGCCGGACAACCTTAATTAATGCAATGGTTGTCCGGCGGACAACCATAATTTTTCAAAGTCAAATAAACATACTTCTTAGCATGTTTTTTTTTTTCAAAACTGGAACTTTCGATAAAATTGTAAAATTTTTGAGCATTTTTCTTCAATTCCCTGATCGCCGTAAAAATATGATTTTTTATCAATTTGCTGTTGAAAAAAATAGAAGTAGGTAGGTGTCTCGTAGTTGTCTGTGCGCTTGGGAGACCATTTTTTGCTTGTCAGTTTTGAAAAGCTACGTCAAAAAAATTTGGAGATACCTTTTTGAGTCTGGTGCCGCGCCTGACGGACAACCAAATTTCTGACGGACAACCAAAAATTACAACCTGGTTGTCCGTCGGACAACCATGATTTTTTCCTTAATTCGAGCGCTGCTTGAGGGTATCACTGTGTCCTTCACAACCCATAATATGAGCCCAATTTATATGTTAATTTCTTTTGTTACATTCTATTGTTATATCTGTCAATCAACCCTGTTTATGTCATTCCCTCTCTAATATGATTGGCGAGTATACATCAAAGCCACGCCTCTATACACTGTTCACCTTTTGACCCAGGCGTGGATGGTGCAACGTCTTCCATTGGCTGGGAATACGAGTTTCATGGCCCTGGTTTACTCTGTAAAAATGTATTAAATGTTTCAAATAGGGCCTAATGTTTATTCAAGTAAAAGCAGTTTACACCCAGAGTTTACAAATGGGTAACGCATGGGTGACACATTGGTTGAAATCTCTGGCTGCGTGTCCAAACCCAACCGAAATCTGACACCCCCCCCCATGTCAGTATATATGTGACGCGTTACATCAAAAGGTACAAGTTGTCTACCTTTGACAAAATTGAGATTTCTGTGTTACTTTAAAGAGAATAAATTAAGCTTTAAAATGATACCTTGCTTGTGAAAATTGAAGTTTAAATTTTGAAGATATGGTGAATAAAGATGACAATTTTCTTATCATTTTCTTTATAATTTACAAGCTTTATTTGCCTGTATCTCAAAATTTGCTTGGCCGAGAACTTGTACCTTTTGATGTAACGCATTACATATTTGTATAGCTTACCCTGCCGCAGCATCCACTTTTTTCCCGCCACTGACTGGTGGCTCCTCCTCATCACCATCCCACACAATATTGAATGTCTTATGTGTAACTCTTCCACCAGTCTTAGTAGTGCTGCTTGAAGTAGTACTGTCATTTTTCTTGGACTGATGGGTATCAGTCTGCACAAGAGACTCCTTTGTGACAACTCCATCTGATTGGTTGATGCACAGTTGTGTCAGTTTGTCCATAAGGGAAATGTTACTTTCTGCTCCTTGGTTTAAAAAAAAAAGAAAAATATGGTTCTCTAATAATGCACCATTGAATTCAATATTTCCAGGGCAAAATTCTTAGAAAACCAAATATTTTAGAAATTAGACTATCCAAATATATCTGATTTGAAAATGTAATATATGCTTGATGACAAGGCTAAGCAAATGCACAATTAGCATTAAGCTTAATGGGACATTGGACAAGTACAAAATCATCCCCTTTTTTTTCCCAAATATTTTGATACTATTGCATTTTAAGTGTTTAGTCACAGTGGTAAAATGGCAATGTGCAAAGTTTCATTGTCAAATTCAGCCATTATATATCAAAATATTTAGATTTTTCGCCCATTACTACTTATCATTGGCTTTTCAAACATATCCAAAATGATTTTGATTTATCTACAATCTGTGATGACCTACTGTAAACGTACTTAATTTTGTGAGGTGCAGGTATCATTGAAACAATGGAAAGATTTATTTAACATTACCAGGAGCCAGATATCCCCATCGCACAAGTATTCCATCTTACAAATGTCAGAAAATAAAAAGCTGATGGTATCGGATGACAGAAGGAACTTCAAAAAAAGTAGTGTGTGGACGCCAAGGTAGAAGCCGAATTTACATTCTACTGAACCTTTATTAAGACTCCAAGGCAACATGCAAAACAAAACAGAAATGTTGGTAATAAAGATGATATCCTAGCTCGCATATACTTCCCCTGCAAATTTCCGCTGGATTTTTACGACATCTCCAAACTGGGAAAAGTGTCCAAAGCCCTTTGGAGCTTCAAACACTCACTACTATATATTTATTGCATGGATTTTCTTTATTTTTGCACCAAAGCAAGTAGAGACATTAGGCATGATTGTCACAAACTTTCAGTGTCTGGGATATTTTAGTTTTTGAATTATGTGGCATTGAAATCTTGATAACTTCATTCTGGGACACACTGTATATATTTACATCATATTTGCAAACTAAAATCGTATGGGGAGTCTGGGGGCCGTAAACATTTTTCACGTGACGCCCCATGCACCCAATATTGTGTCAGGTTGATCACATGTTGCTAGAATAGGTGTCACTAATAACCTTGCCTCTCGCCTTGTTTTGCAAAAAAAATATCATGCTGTTGCTTGGGCGTTTTAACCACCCATAGTCCATCAGCTGGTTCTGAAAAATCAAATGTTACTTGGGCACCATTGGTGACAAAATTTCACTTATATTACAGACTTCTCCTATGAACTCCGCATATGGTATGATGTTTCTCAAAAATAAAAAGTTGATCAATAGCGAGTTTTGGGCAATTTTGTCCAAAAAACATGACTTTTGGCCCATTTTGGGTAAAAACATTGTTTTCTAAAATTCTAGCGTTCGATTGTCAAAACATCAAGTGAGAATTATGAGTTTACCTATATACAATGTTATAATGACTTTAATATTGATTCATTTGTTAAGTGTTACAATAGATTTTCCTATAAATAGGGGGCTATTTTGGTCGAAATTTCACGTTTTTAGTGCCTTACAAAACGCAATGTTATTTTTTAGTTTTGAGAGTGTAATTTTCGAAACATTTTTGACTCAAAAATATCCATATATATTACTCTTCTTGATACTCAAGAAAAAATGGAGTGAAACACTGTTTGGGATCATTTTTTGGCCAAAAACAATAGTGCGGTCTGATTTTTGAAAATAAATAAATAAAAAATAAGATATTCAAATATTTGTCTTTTTCGTGGTAAAAACGCATGTTTCCTTTCACTGTTTACTTATTTGGTTACTCTTTAACATGATTGTAGATTTTTGGCCAGTAATTTAGTTACACAACCAAATATTTTGATAATTGTTTCCAAAAAATGGTATTTTTTACATTTTCGCATGAAATCCGACCTTTAAAAATTGTTACACGCTACGACAAAACTTTATCAGAAAAAAATCAACACTTCAAGTGAGTTTTAAGCAATTGATAAACAATAAAAATTGTAACACGCTACGATTTGGAAATACAACAACTCTAAGATTGTGATTGAAAACAAAACTTTATATATCAGAAAAAAATCAACACTTCAAGTGAGTTTTAAGCAATTGTTAAACAATAAAAAAGCCCAAAAGTACATGGACCAAAATCTTTTTTTTCCTTCCTTCCTCCACCTTTTTATGGTAAATTTCATAAGTTGGCAGAAAATGTTTTTGGCAATGTAATTGTGTGTAATGGAAAAGCTTTCCTGGTCGACTTTTTCTTGTCATGGTTGTGACAAATGGAGATCTTAAAATCTCCAATCAGGGGATGAAAATTCTATACAATGGAGGAAATAATTCTTGCAGCAAGAGTAGAAGAAAGATGTGTACTCTTAGACGTTAAAGGGCAGGTGGTAACTATTTATACTAGCGGGGCGGAATCCTGCATTCATATCCATTCATATCCATTCTTCGGATGTACAAGACCTGGTAGTGATGGTGCTCTTTAATGAAGAAGCCGATAGTAGGATGTCCCTACATGCTAAGCGTGCATCTGATTCAGATCACAGATGCTTTTTTTAAGTCATCAGACATGGACGTCGAAGTTCTAGCCATATACCATCAATGCCAATAAATGTAGAGTGCAACTGAGAAGCATGTAATATGGATAGACGTTCCTTCACTAGTATCATTCCTTGGGCATAACGTATGCAAGGCCTTACCCGGCATGTATGCCTAATGGGGTTTGAGTCCACTAGTGCTTTTACTGGCACAGAAAAACAGAAGGCGTTTGAAATGATCAACATTGATAAATGGAAGACACCATCTGTGAACTGGGTATAAACAGTACCACCAACAAAATCTATCTATAGCAAAATGGAGATGTTTGTCTGTAGGCTTAATAATGCAGACACAGAATCATGTATTACAACGTCCACAACACTCTCCAGTCCCATGGTCTACCGCCAAGTAAGGATGCCTACAGAAACACATCTACTGAGCAAACTATCAATGTGCCATTTGGATCAACACTCTCAAACGCCAACCCGTTACTGTGGTACCTGATGACCAAGGCTGGAAAATATCACAGGGACAGCTCATTGTTGATTGAACATCTCAACAATAGCACCAAAGTTATTGAGTTGGCTTCTTGCAGATGCTCACGTTTGAAGGATGGCTTCAGGTGTACAGACATGTGCAAATGTAATGATGAGTGGGGAAACAAGGATGAGGACATCACAGACGCGTGGTATAGTTCAGATGGAGGATGAGGTGACGGGAGACGGAAAAACGGCAGAATAGTACTGTCTGTATTTATATGAATATGCAAGTCAAAGTATTCATATGTACAACCTTAAAAAACTGGTTATCGTTGAAAAAATGTTTTATTCAAAAGTAGTTGCAATTTCAATCACGTCTTTAGATTTTCTAAGATATTAGTTGGGAAGAGAAAAACTCAAGTTTTAGTGTTCCTCTCTCCAGGATATTAGTAAATATTATTTCTTGATTCTGGACTGACATTAAGGCTAATTGTAATTCTACCAAGTTTTGTTATTTCTTAGTATTATTATGTATGCATTTTATCAATGTGCAATGGATTTTCGACAAGCAACTACTTGATTGAATATCTAAGCTGAAAATTGACAAAATTCAAATATATGCTAAAATCATGATTTTTGATCAAAATAGCCCAAAAACTGTAATAAATACTTCAATTTTTCATCAAATCAAAGAAGATGTATGTAGTACATAAAAAGTTAGGATTACAAAGAGGAAATATTGTTTTGCAGCTCACTTAAGCTACATGTACATATTGTTTTACAAATAATTTTGCTACAAGTTTTCAAGCAAATAAGCTCAAAATGTGTTTCAACGGTAGAACGACCTACAATCCAATTTATTAATAATTTGTTGTTGGTTAAATGTAGATCAACATTTGTAGTTATTTTAAAGGTCATAAAATTCTGCTGAATTTGACATTATGATTGTGTAATTTAATGATATATTTTGGTTGTAAGCTAAAAACCATGATTTTTGGACAAAATGACCACAAAAGTAAAGTCAAAATCTACAAATGAAAATGTCATTTTACCAATACTGCAACTTATATGGTATTTCATATCGCTCTGCTAAATATTCCAATGAGTAGGGCTCATATCCAGTGCATAGAATTTGAAACAATATGATTTTTTCCCAAAAAGTGCTAAAACTTGTAATTTTTACACAAAAATGACTCAAAATTGTCATTGATCAACTTAACATTTTTGAGAAACATCATTTCATATACAGTATAGTTATACAAACGTTATGGTATTTATAAAGCAGAATTTTGTCACCAATGATGCCCAAGTAACTTTTTAAATAGAGCCCGTACAGAAAGTAGCTGATGGACTATTGATCGATCGAATGGGTTAGGTAATTATAATAAAAATACCGGGGTAGTGGTGGAACACGATGATGAATAGGGATTATTTTTGCTTTGTATCTCGTTAGCTATAATCATGTCAGACATTTGTTTGATACGCATAATTACCTGACCTTACGTGACCTTAAGCATGGGACGTCGCCAGCGACAGGGTATGAAAATGTTACGGTGAACCGTATAACAAACAAATGTTACGGCTGTGTGTTCCAGGAAAGACTGATGTTAACTTCAAATGTAAATATTTTGTTAATTATACACCAGGCATTGTTCTCATTTCATCTATGTACTACATGGAAGTGTGTTATATATTACATGTAGGTGCACTTCCAGTTAGATACACTGCATACTTTTTCAGATATAGCCCTCAAAGCCTCAATTCATAACCATCGTAACCGTGTGTCAAATGTTACAACCGTTAACATTTTCCCCATAGACCCACTGTAGGATAATTTTCAAAACATTGAGGTAGAAATCTGAAAGTTCTTAATTTATCTCTTTATTACTAAGTACTATAGACTAATAGTACTAAACACAAAAGCAATCAAAAAGAAGTTCTCAAAAAAATGTAAAATCAGTTTGAAGTTTTTGACCTTTTAATTATGTTACATTTTGGCTAGATTTACTGTGAAAACACCCATTTGTCAAAATGAACAATTTTACTATGTACACAATGTGCCTATTATAGTCTGCTTACTGCTTCTGCTTAGATACTTTAATTTGCAACACTCCAATTGGAGTCAAACACGAAGCTCTCTGGTCCTAGAGAGAAATGATATACTTTTGAAGGTATCAAGTCAACATGACCGGGAAGGTTTCCCTTACTCTTCTCGAACACTAGCCCGTGACGTTCTTTTACATCCGACAGTGTGTCAGGAACACTTCAGATGGGACTAACAGCTTTATGTGCCTTCCAAAGTTTTTTGAATTCGGAAACAAAGTCAACCTGAGACGTGCTAGGACCGGGGCTCAACCCAACGACAGATGTAGTTCATGGGATTACGAGTCCAACGCTCTAACTGCTCAGCCACGCTCCCCTCTACAGGGTGTCCTAGAAAAAAGGAAACCGAGATTTGCGCCCTCTGTGCTTTAACACGGTCGACTGATTTGGAAAACTGTTTGACTAGTTTAATGCACCAGAAAGTCTTCTTTCCAGCAATACCAAATATTCCTACGTTGCTAACCTTGTTGAGTAATTACGACCAATTTAATGAATTGTGCATTTTATGCTTTTGTACCACTTTTTGGTAGTGTTAACTTCTATCTCATGATGTGCTTGAGTTTAAGCCGTGTTGCAAGAAGGACTCCTTTACAGCGGCGTAGCTAGAGGGGGCAAGGGGGGAAAGTTGCCCCGGGCGCCACCTCTAGGGGGCGCCAAGTCGCCACTACATGAAAAATAATTGGACCAACAACAGGGGACATACTGCTGAAATTAGCCAATTTTTGCCTAAATTTTTTGGGCACTCCGCGCGCCCTAAGATTTGGTATTTTTTAGCTTTTTAGCTAAATTTAGGCAAATTATAGCAGAAATTACCCATTTTAGCTAAAAATTAGGAGTTTTTCAAAGCTGTTGGATTTGTGGGGGCGTACTTTTTCAAATTTTGAGGCGCTGTCAAAATTGCGCCGCACCCCCTCCTTTGAAAATTTCAGGATCCCTCTTGCGGATGATACCCCATTGTCTAAGATGAGTGCAACCTCCCCCAACCCAGGAGACCATCTTTCCAATGATATCTTGGTGGACAGATCTAGCTTACCTCAAGAAATATCAAGTCCTTGCAAAATCAAAACTATATGCATGCAGTCTGGCAGTGCAATTAAACAATTATTCTTACTCTGTTCAGTAATAAATGTTCCGTTGAGAAGTACACTACAATGCCATTTAATACAGTACCATATGCATAAACCATGCAGTAGCTTAAGAACGACAAAATGTCAGCCAAAAAGTTGCAAAGATCACAGAAATTCCCAGATTGAAAACTTCACCATGCATGCAGTACTTTTACACATGTGAAAGCACTGTCAGTGGCACATACTGTCAACTACTAAATGGGTCGCAGACCCCATCACTATATGCCATGCAGACTGTTGACAAATTCTATGCAGGTTAGTAAGAATGCAGGCGTTTACCTGCACACTACAAAGACTTGTTTGATCATGTTCAAGTATAACTTAAGCACAATATTTTTGTACCCGTGATAAATTCACAAACCATAACAAACAATTTAAAACCATTATGAAAAATATAGATATGAGAATGTGGGTGATGGAAGGGGGGGGGGGGATGTCATAATGAAGCGATTTTGACATTTGACTCTAACTTTGGAAAAAAAATAGTGGGGAATGAATGATATAAATTAAAATGTGCCAGGGGTCAAACCTGGGAGTCTTGAATCAGTTAGCCTCTTTGAACATAATTTTGTGATATGGTAGGGGAAAAAAATATTTGCTGAA
>JXSR01S017941.1:6834-20716 GCA_000969725.1 Ophiothrix spiculata
TTTCAGAATTTGTCTATACTTTCAAAGTTAACCTGCAATCCCACAGACACTCTAAACATTGCTACCAGTACTCTCATTTTTACTGTTATATGGTAATTTTATGATCACATACAGTTTTTCAAACAAACTGTTTTAGATCAATAAACATCAATTACCAACTTCACAAGTTTGTTGAATGGTCTATTGATTTGTCTTGAGTAGACACTTATGTAAACAATGGGTTGTAATGCTAGGCAAACAGACTGGAAGACCATAGTGAAAAATTCAATATATAACCGACATGTCTGGACAAAATTTGTTCCAAATTTGGGGTGAACCGACGAGTATGGACATTTTGAAGGGCAAACCGACAACATTGGACACAATTAGTAGTTTTAAGCCGATTTACCCGACATGAACGGACATGGCTGGACAAAAAGTAGCTTTTTATGGACATTGGCAGTTCCTAGTGTCAGCACACGCCGATTTCACTACATGAATTAACTTATAGTGAGCTAACAATGTACTAATATTGATAGAAGGGTGTGGTGTTAAACCTCTGTGAGGAGTGTATTAACAATAAATGACGTTTCAAATACAAGTAGGACACATGAATATAAGATTCATTTTATTTCTATTATTATTGTTATCGTTATTTTAGAATAACTGATGTCAACCTGAGATCCCCTCCTCTTACGTATTTATGCAACACATACAATCGTTACATCAGTCAAAAATTATCTCTGTAGCAAGCCGTTATGTTGTGTTATGTTATGTTATGTTATGTTATGTTATGTTAGAAGCCTTTACTTTAAAAAGAGTGCAATATAACACATGCTTTCTACACTCGCCAAAAGCGTTTATTTAGTGTTATGTGTCCATGAAAACCGTCGAGGAGGTAGAATAAATGTTGGAGTTGTAATCATTACTTTGCTCGTGAATATAAAATGGACTCTTTACTGGTTATGACAACAACATAACATCGATGTCCAAATGTATTGTATTTGAATAAAACATGAGAAAAGCTATCAGTTTTAATTGACATGTATCTAGACAGAAGAACGGTATCTAGATATAGAAGAACGGTTGTTACGTTCATGTCTTACGATTTGCTCTCATATTTTGTCTTATCTTATTTTATAGCTAGAGGAATAATGTGATAAAGTGTGACAAAAACCTACTGCAAGAAGGATATAAAAGTCTGCTTTATTGTTTAATTTGTCATACTTCTCTTTTTAAAAGATTTGAAATTAGTCTATTCAGGCATACTCTACTAAATATTAGTAAAGCTGTTATAGCAATATAGCCCCCCCCCAAAAAAAAAAAAAAAAAAAGAAAAGAAAAAAAAGAATGTAGATCTTGAATATGTTGCTAATGGAAGCAACGATCTGTGCGTAAGGGTGAAAACATAGTCGGCCTCCAAACAAAATTGTCTTTATTTCTGCAAAATAATCCTCAGCGACATGTGAAGGGTTTTCACAGATCACATCACAAATAAAATTTCGCGATAGATTGCACATGTATTGAATTGCCATATACATTCCACCAAATGCTTCTTACCCGTTCATATTATAAATTCGATGGCAAATATTTGGTGACGTCACGACCAAATGTTTGGTAGTTAAAATTGTGTTTGGAGGCCGACTATGTTTTCAGCCTTATTTCGGGAATACAGTATTTCAAGAACACTTTCAAAGCTAAGTAAATATTTTTTTTACTAAACCACGTAAGGATAAAAGCGTTGTATGTCAAAGTAAAGTTAATACATGTTTTAGCCAAAAGTGTCGAACTTTTGTAAATCATGATGTGAATGCGAGCTTAGCAAATTTCCCCCAAGGGTGAATATACTGTTATATCCATCCCATCAATATCAAAAATTCGTCAACAAAGTAATAAATATATAGAATGTTCTTTTATCTTCTTGGTTAAATAAGAAATAATCCTTTATTGATTAAAATGGACTTTTATATGCGGGTATAAGATAAATGAGATCACTCATTTATTCATAGATCAGCTCGACCTAGTTGTTTTCACATGGAGCCTAACATGAAAGATTAACATTATGCTAGAAAAGATATTGAGGTATATGAAATACAAATTGTCAAGACAGTCAATATTAATTTGTAACATGCTCGTTCTTTCCTCTGTAAATAGTACAAAAATTCAAATATGCCGCACGTAATTTGTTAAACAAGCGAACGCATAGAGCAAAACGTTAGTCGTAATGAGCAGCTCATCCATTTCTACATTATGTTGCCATTGGCAATTTCCTGAGGCTGCTTATTAGCTGCATTACATTGAGTTTATTATTGCTCTTCAATCTTAATTTGAGTAGATGAAAAACAACGTTGAGACTATGACAATTTAATATCAAATTTGTTTTTTGAAGAAACTATGGGAGTGGGAAACGTATCAGATGTTGGTAGAGAGTGCAATATTAGTTACAATGTATACGTACGTTGTTAAGCACGTTGTTATCACTGGCTTACTTATGCATTACAGGAAGAGTTATAAGAACACTTTTGGGGAGTGTATCATCAACAAGAGTGTCAAAAGTATATAAATTGGACATAGGTATTTAAGGATCCGATCAGCGGGTTGTTTTTTTTTGGTTGGTTTTTTTTTTTTCGTTTTCTGCATTTCAAAATAAAACTCTCAGCTAACTTTGTTCAAATGTATTTATGTACTAAGTACGTGAAAAATGCGTCAGTCCGCAGTTATGTTTTGTTAGGAGCTAATGGATCATCCATCTCTCAGAGTTCAACACCTCTCCATGTTGTGATAAGCGTTGCGTTCGTCGTAAATGCAAACCAAATGGACTCTAACTGGTTATAAAAGGGCAGAATATCGATGTTCAAATGTCCTTGTGTTTTACTAAAGGATGAAGGAGTCAAATAAAGGGACATTACAATACAATTTTAGGAATTAAATAAGTGCTCAAGTGAAGGGGTGCATTTCAGGCATTATTAGTTATCTAGAGACATGCTTACAGTAATCATTGGTATTATACTTGAAGGAGGTTTGATGGTAATCGAATGCTAATTTATTGACCACTTTAACTTACATATTTGGGCTTTTCTTGTGTAAAATAGATCTCAGTCATAGCCTGTATTTAAATTGTACTTAACAAAATTAATAGCAATCTATTTTAAGTAGCGAAAATCAAAAACGCTTTAATTGACGCAAAATGTATAAGATCAGGAATCATCTAAAGTTACGTATAGTACGTAGATATGAAATGACATAATACCTTCTAGGAGTCAACTAGTGATAAAAGGGGATCCGAAGGTCAATCCTTGAAATAATAATTGTTATATGAACCTATTGTTCATATAAAAATTAAACCTAACGAGATTAACCTGATTAACCAAGATTAACCTGTAGACAATTAAATATATTAAAAACTAGTATCTATCTTACTACGAATGTTAATTCCATCACTACGTAATATTTGAAACGTGCGAAATATCCAATACATGAATATCTTCCTATTCTTTTCAGCTTGGTTATGTACAGCTGAGACCAAAAATGTCTTTATAGTACCCGCTCTTAATCTAAGTATTAGACTTACGTCTATATTTCAATAGTTAAAACTATTCAAATTCTTTAGTCCTATATAACATATCCCTACCAAATAGTGTTTCAAGTAAGACACATAAACTTCTTTAAAGCCTTCAAGCAGATTGTGTATTTATACAAGAATCATATTGTGTTTTTTCCCTTTTGTTTCGTTTATTTCTGTCTGCATCTCAGAATTACAAATGCCTATAGCTAAGCAGCCGCTATATTTGGCATTCCGTGCTTAAGCATTGGATATGGCCGCATATGTTTTTACAGCAAAGAGTTATGTTATGTTAGATGATAATTGCCCGTGCATCTCGCAGAGCTAAAATGTATGTTGTTATTATAAGAATTGCAAATGGCCACTAACAGGTTATGACAACATTGATGTTCCATTTAACCATAGTGTTTGATAACAAGTTATAAAAAGACGAGCAAGCAATGAAAGTCAACTTGCTGTTAGTGACATTTTCGGGTATTTATATAACACGTACATATATTGTGATATATTTTTTGAAAATTATAAATTGAAAATCGTATTGAATTTTCATTGGCAAAGACGAAGCAAAAAAGTGTTTCTACCATTTTTGTTTTAATCTTGTGTATTTCTATTTGTATCTAATTTTGATCTTTAATCCAAGGTAATTTTAGCTACTACCGGGGCCACTACCCTCTTATGCCTAATTTATATTGCACATAGTATTGTATCTGCTGACTAGTTTTGTATTAAAACGTATACTAATATTAAAATGTTGTGAATGTACAAAATCCATTCTCGTAAAATGAAAGCGAGTGGACTTTTGCTGGTCATAAGAATACAAGAAAAATGAATTATAAGTGACGTTTATCTCTGAAAGCTTACCATATCGCACGAGATGCCCCTAGGGTAAATTCAGAAAGCTTGCAAAAAGTGTAATTAAATCTGGTTCATTTTAGTCTCATAGTTAATTAAAAACTGGAATTTAAGTTGCTAAGTACTTTGACTTTGAAAGTACTGACAGTATCTATTTACTTTCTCATCGTCAAATATGAATATGGATTGCGTATCAACTAGAGAGGACAGATAATGAATACAAAGTAGACAGATATGAATATTTCAATACCTTAATGCAAGTGAAAGCACAACTTAAATTCACAATTTATTTATTTTTAAAACCTAATTTCAGGGAGATGCAACGTATATGAAAATTATGTTAATGTAAATTTAATACCATAACCTAGCCTAGTTATTTCATTCCATCAGTAAAATGTACTTGAGGAAGTGTATAATTAGTATGATTTTAGGACCTGCAAAAGTGATCCGGGATTGTCTCTTAAATTCTTTTCTCATTTATGAAGTCGGGTCCCATCAAAATGCTTACTTAACCCCAGGTAAATATGTAAATGTGTGTAGTAAGCAATGACTGAATGAGACTTTACAATATATAATATATACATATATATATTTTAAAAATAAACATACATAATTAAATTCTATTTATAATATAACGTGCATGTATATATAAATAAACAGTTGTGACATATTTCATGTTCTGTTTGTGTAAAATGTTATCTATGAACTCTATGACTGTGCGCATGTGGAGCAGTGTCTGACAATCAAGGAGCGTTCATATCCGGTTTGATTTTCTGCAATAAAACTTCAATTCTCATGAGCCTCTATCTAATGTAACGACCGCATTAGAAGACATCAACTTTTGATTCCCTGTCAACTACTTTGATAAGTGTAAACCTGAATTGAAAGTTTAACGACACTAAATATACACAACTCTGGGTGTCAAGAACCGCTCCGGGCTAGAATAAAATATTAACTTGCGTTCAAAGACCCTTAAATCATGTAAGTACATCTTTATGGTACTTAGGGACAAGTAACACGGTTTTTTTCAAAACTGTTACCAGATGCGATATTTTAACATAATGTGTCTTTACCTTAACTCAAATTGTAATTACATGGTGCATTATGTAGGCATACATGCATGTATTTTCTTTATATTTTCACTTTTTGCAATAAGTTATTGATTTTGCAGATGTAAGTTACATGTGGAATTACTGTATATTTTTGTGCATATTTAAATGTGTATGTACGTATATATGTACGGTAGGAGCAAATGTGTATCAAAAATACTAAAGTAACACAAAAAACTGTCAACAATTAATTGGAGAGTACATGTCATGTAGATGAAAGGCCAAAAATAAATGAAAAAGCATTCTCTAGCTGTAACTTTAAGAAAATAATTACCTTTGAACAAATATACCTTCCAATATTCAAAATTTGTAAAAACAAACTATCTCGAGATCCAATAATCTCATGACATAATTAAAAGATGACAGATACTCTAGGCATTTGTTATATAAATAGTGCCATGACTGAGACTCGAAGTACGTTTTGCTTCTTTTTTTTTCTTATATATATAATCGATTTCATAGATCTGATATATATGTATCAAAAGTAACTCAAAAACTTGGCACAAAATTAATTGAAGAGTACACGTCATGTAAATTAAAGGCCAAAAAGAAATGAAAAAGCCTTCTCTATCTGCAACTTTAAGAAATTAATTACCTTTGAACAAATACCTTCCGATATTTAAAATTTGTAAAAACAAACTATGTCGATATCAAATGATCTCATGACTGAGACTGAAAGTACGTTTTGCTGTGCTGAAAAATCATATAAAAACTAATTCAACTGTAAATAATAAAATTATTTATATTTTTTATATTTTTATATTCTTATATGATCGAAAAGAATCAGACAAATACTAATCAAACGGCTCCTTTTTCTAATTATGATATATTATGTTATGCTATATAAAAACAGAAGCTTGTCTTTAAGGTAAACGGTACACAAAATGATCTTTAACTTAAAACGAATACAGCGTTCTGTGAAACTCACTAACTAACCAATTTGTATATAATACTCGCTTTTAATTATGCCTTCCATTTACATACACACACCAAAGATTGTATTATGTGTTAATAGAAACGATTCACTAATAGATTTACTGAATATGAAAAAAACGGGTATGGGGTAATTTCTGTCCATCAAGAGCGATTTGGGATTGTATAATAAGACTTCAATTCTCTTGAGCTTCTATCTAATGTACGTTATGTAAAGTCTGCATCAGTAAACATTATATTTTGATTCCCTGTCAACTGCTTTGATAAGTGTAAATCTGAATTAAAAGTTTTACTGCCGTACAAAGACCCTTGAGTACATGCTTTGTACAGTATAATCTTTATTGTGTAACCGAGGGACTAGAACAAGATTGTTTGAAATCGTTACATTATATCACACGGGCTCTCTTTATGATGTCCAATTGAATTCTCTTGCTCGTGTGTCCTAGTGGAAAAGCGCAGGATTCCGAATAAGTAGGTCTCACGTTCGAGCCCCGCTGCGGCAAACGGTTATGTTCTTGATGATTTAATCTCAATTGCTTCGTCGACCCGAGCGATATTAAGAAGTTCTTATGTGGAATATTACAGCCAAAGTGCAGATTGCTGTTGCATAATTGCCGAGTTTCACCGCTTTGAAGCGAACTGATTGTGAAGATTTCCTGTCGGGAAGGTTATAATAGGCAGCTGCGCTTAGAAGCTGCACATGATTATTACTTATTATTTGCTTTATTTCAAACTTTGCATTTTCACTTGTTACTAGCTCATAGCTCATATGGTAGGATCGTCAAGTTATTCATTTTGAAATTACGCGTGAAAAAGTTCAGATCGCATGTGGGCATGTATGTAAATCTTTCAACTCAAAAATTCTCTATAGATTAGAATTGTAATTATATTAATGTTCACTTTTGATACCATATACGCCAAAGTACATTATATTCTTTAAAGCAATATATATGTGTTATTTTAATTCAAATTTTTTTTTAAAGAAAAGTGTTTGTTTGTATATTTACAGTACAAAATGACGCTTCTGCTACAGTATAACTTATTCCATCTCAAAAATTTTGTTTTTGAAATGGATAACTATTTCCAAATATGTAATTTTATCGACGATCCGGAATACTAATAAAATATTGTCGAGACAAATTGTTAAAAAAAGATCACTAAGTGCGTGAGATAATGAAAACCGTATTCTCTTGCTTTAACTTCATTAATTAAATACCCTTGAACAAAGATGGCTTCTTGTGTACAAAAGGTAAAATAACAAAGTCAGTCTAGTTATTTTAATCAGATGACACAATTCAAACATGAATGATACTCTAGGCATTCCTGAATCTAATTGAACAGTGTCTGAAATATCGCTTTGCTGAACTTACGAGAAAGAAAATGTAATTGTTTGATACTAATGCAGACATGTTTTATTCTTACAAAGCTTATGACAAAAAACGAATAAATGGAGTAGAGCCTCGATGGCTTCATTGAAATTTTGATTAAACAAATAATTTTAGTTCTCCTAATTTAGACACTTCAGGTGATTTTTAAATTATGAATCAAATTACTTCAAATGAATTTTAAATGAAAGCAGGTGATCTAAAGAATCTAAACCCGTTTGAATGTTTTAAATCCGACCTTCCGTTGCAAAGTTATGAAGGTTTTTGTATCGTTAATTTAACTAATTTTGGAGAACGCAGGATAGGGGATAAATCTTTTAGTTTCTTTATTGTCGCCAAGCAAGGTCACGGCACCAATCCAGTTACACCTCTAGTCAATACACAGAGTAATTTGGTCAATATTTTAATTGTCTGAATGGATATTACACACACAACAGGTGTTATTTTGCAGCTTTTTGCGCCCACACATGCGCGGGATATTTAAAGATGATTAGTTCCGCATGATAAAGAGCTGACCAAAATTACTTTAGGCGGAAGAACAGGTGCAGAAATTACACCCAAACAATCATTATTTTTGCCGCTTGTTGTTTATTTACATATGATTTAACAGATATATTTAAAAAAATCTTGAGTGTGCATGGATGTCCACATAACTTGTAGACATCTGAAATTCTCTTTTCTTCACTTCCAAAACAATTGGCAAACTTTTGAAAAATCAATAACTCTGCAACCACAAATAGGTGGCTGTGCATGGACAAAATCATCTTCCTGATAACATATTCTGAAATAAAAATGGTCTATCATATTGCGCGGAACTCAGAAAAACATCTGAAAACGTATCTAGAAGCACTTTATTTCAGTATCAAAACAAAACTATCAAGCCCACTTAAAGTCATGCCTGCTTGAATATGAGCTATGCGCCAACGTGTCTGTAGGTCAGCGGTGTGAAAAATCAACGTTCTCCTGCCAAGTAATGGGTAAATGAAGTGTCTACTAATTTTTTATTCTTTTAACCCCAAACACCCATTTATTCATTAAACTCAGTATATCCTGGTTTCAACCATACTTGTAATATTAATAATGATTATTTTTCGATAATGCATAGGGTTAAAAATTACAAAGGATCTTTCCTAAGTTGTAAACAATATTGAAAAGCAAGTAATTCAATATTTTGAAGAAGAAAACAGTCAAAACAAAAGACGTCCATCAACATATTGGACAAGAGCTGGTGTGCATGGTGCATCACGCTTTGCAGCGAAAAGGAATGTAGGCGTACTCCTGTGAACTATATACATAAACAGTTAGCCTGTTCAAGTTTGTCGTAAGTTATCTCATTAAAGGACAAAGGATTTCGTAAACTAAATCGTAAATGACAAAAGAAGCATCGATTTAATTTTACCGCACAAAAGAGGCATGTCAATCAAAGTATTATATAGGCTATTGTCTTCGACTAAACGGCTAGAGATTTTTAGTTGTGCTTTTTATCGTGTAAACACAAAAGGATTGTTAAGGATTGCAGTTTCTCAAGTGGGGATTATCTATACTTACTGACTCTAGTGAATAGTATAAGTAATGGGTTAACAAAATGTATTATGCACGAACAGAACATTTGAACTGACTAATTGATAAGACAATCATCTGACTTAATACAGGAAGGAAGCACTGTGCTTGATTTTGAAGAATAAAAGCTCTACTTAAATATCAATTTAATGTCAATTACCTACTTCATAGTTTTCATTTGAATAAGTCATAATTAGTTTGAGATGAAACTTATTATCCCATATAAGATTAAATACAATTTATAGACATAAGGACTGTGCATAGTAATATTTTAGGTATTTGCAATAATCTAGTCATGGTTATGAAAACACATGAAAACTTACTGAAAGACATTTGAAAGAAAGCCATGATAGGAATCAAAATAAACAAAATACTTTTTTTTTTTATTTCATTAGTTCTAAAAAAAGAAAAAATAACAAGATTTGTAAAATACATTTATTTTATTTGTGAACTGCAAAGCATTGTCATTATACTCTTAGATTTCTAATTTTTATTAGGTTTAATACGTACAGGGTGTCCCATTAAAAACCTTACAATCTTTGCTTGTAAATTTCTAGAATTTAACGGATAGTTAGAAAGTATGTAATGCTTGCATTTTATAGCCAATGAATTGAACTTTTAGATACTGGTTGTTTTATTTCAATGGTTGAGTACATCAAAAGTTATCCTTTGTCAAATATTTGGATGTAAAATTTTGTGGTCCAATTTCACGATTTTGCAATTTCTCATTGAATGAAGTTCTATTGAGTATTGTCATTGACCTACTGACTCATAGTCTGTGTGAAAAAAGAAAACTTGCAAAATGGAGTCTGCACAATTGTTCTTGACTGATTCTTAGTGTTTGAGACCCATAGATTCCAGAACTGAATGATTCAAAATCCGCACTATTGAGCATTTTTCAGAAATCCAAGATAAAACAAAATGGCTACCAAAACAAGGGGTGATATTTCAAAATTGGTCAATTTTGTTCAAAACCACACAAACATGTTCCTCTCATCACAAGAAAGCAGAAAAAGTATACTTTTACCTATGTCTGAAATAATGGTTCTGGAGTTATAGCAAAAAATGTGAAAGGTCATATTAGAGGTCACGGATTTGGCCTTATGGGAGTCCAAAATTTCAAAAGTATCCGATTTTGTTCAAACTGGTCTCAAACTGTTCCTCTTGCAATAGTGTCTACACAAAGTGATAGTTTGAAGTGTGTCAGGTCAATTGTTGTCATGGTAGCAGGAATAAACAAAGTCCATATTTACCATTACATTGGTGCCTGTAGCACAAAGTTTTCCTTGACCTGTAATTATAGCAAAAACTGATCAACAACAACAACAAAAAAACTGCCTAAGAAGTTGTCTTTTACATATTACCTTTATAATTCTTGCCAATCATTTACATGTTTAGAAAACTGTTTTATGTAACAGTTTGCTGCATTTAAACAAACGATACATGTGATAATCATGCTTAGATGATCGTCGCATATTTAATAAATTATGTTACAAACCCAGTATTTTCTACAGTCTCGTCCAAGATAAATACATTATAAAATATTTTAAAAGTTTGGTCATTCTCAAATACATCGATAATTGTTTCATAGACCGTAAAATTAGCAGTTGGTGCCAATTACAAAACGTATATGATATATTATTTACAGTTGACGATATATCGGCAGACGTGCTTAGATTGCATATAATCGGTTACCCTTCATATACTGACAGAAATGTGTTTAATAATTCAAATCTGTCCATGATGGCAATCGTCTGTGTCTACCCAAGGAGACATTATTTTATGTAGTAAGTTTGAAAAGAAATTTATCGTTATTGAATTGAATGGTTCTGCAGGTAAATACGGATATACGGTATATACAATGGAAGCTCGAAGTGTTTTCATTGATACTTTGGAAATAGTTTTACAGATGCAGAAGGTCAAACAAGCCCGTGACACTTTATCCCCATATACTTCATAGCTCATTTGATTACTATTTCTCAATAGTCGCTGGTTAACGTTTCTTCGCTGATCACGTAATCAGTGGCTCCAATTAGCGTAACGCGTAACGCGTATGGACAAAAATGAGGTCGCCCAAAGAATAATCCTGCTTAAATATCGATAAATTCTGACATTGCTCCCTGATCATCATTACGCTTAATCGGGTACAAGGTGTGCAGCGTTCTTCATTGGGCGACTTCGTTTTTATCCACATATTACGTTACACATTACGTGATTGGGCCATGTATTGAGCTCAGTGTCATCTCTGTTACTCTGTGGGTCAAAGGAAATTTCGATGTTTGCGAGCAACAAGGCCATATTTGCAAGGCAACGATCCCTAGAACAAAAGATTTCAAAAATTTCTGTTGCTTTCAGGGTAAATTATCTATTACACATGTGTATAAGATCATCCCCCTGAGAGACCAATTGATTTTTTTTTTCGAAACTCATTTAGTGCAATAGCTGCCACATGTTATTTAGATGGCCAATGGCCAAAATTTGCACCATATTATAAACATTCCATTCATGCACTTCCATGCACACCCCACGCAATATGATAAGTTATTTCAAAAATGCACATGCCTTGGACTTTTGGAAAATCCTCTTCATTTTTATCATATAATTTCCTGCGCTAGTTAGAATAATAATGTCCGATGATAATTGTCAGAACAATCTTGATGAAGATTTTCTGTTTTAAAATCTAGTATGTTTGCAGATTGGACTAAGTGAGTTTTAAAAAAATGCTTTTCAATTAGGTCTTGATTTTTTTTCCTGGGATTGATGACATACAAATTAAAATACTAAATTTAATTACCTGCAATTTGTAAGCTTATGACACAACTACAATCTTCAAGGAATCAAGATTCACTATTCCTGAATGTAACCTTAACACGCTGAAAATATTAAGTATATATTTTGAAATGGTTCTTTTTGGTTTGTTTTTCAAGGGTTACGTTTATTATGCATCAGATTTTTCTTATATCTACCGTATACTCCGTGTGTTTTAATTGCTACTTCTAACGTTTTAAGTATGAATATACTGAGAAGCCTTCCTACATGTACTTAGTTATTTAACGTGCTCTTGATTTTGCTAATTAATATTACAGCATACATTTATTATATTGCTAAAATGCTATTTGCGGAATTACTAATGGATTAATGGCAAAAGTATAACAGTATCACTTTGTCTTAAATACATTTATGATATATGATGTACTGAGAGGGATCTTAGTTAAAATAACAAAATGGAAAATGCATAAAACAGATCATTTATAAATGTAATCACCAAGCCGCTGTAGGGAAGACCATCATAACCTTGCTTTATGCAGGTTATGATTGTAGTAGCATATATGTGATGACTCACACCGAAAAGGGGGACTTTGCGACAGAATACTTTTCAAGATACTGGTGATAATAGGTAGCAAAAAATAATACGAATTTCCAGCAGATTTTCTGTTGTAAAATTTGATTGCCTTGATCAATTTCGACAAATAAGGTGTCTTTTTAAAGCTTAGAAAACGTTGTAACAGATGCAATGATAAACTCAAAATTGATATCATCTCCAAAGTTACTCCTTTCGAGGTGAGTCATCACATTTCTATGTAGTGGAACTCTCATTACAAACTATAATGACCTTACAGAGATGTAGAGCATTTGGTGATCTTTCCGCAATTGGCGATGTCGAGATGTATTTTTTTCTTTAATGTCGCTTTGGCGCAAGGTCAAAATCCTTAGCGGGAACACTGACGGTAGTAAACCTGCTGATCAGCTGATTGCTCATTCTCTACAAGCTCAAATTCCAACTGTTAAATGCCATCATGTCACACTTAGAATGCTTTATCTTGCTTTTGAAAAGTATCCATTGACCTTTCAGCGAGATACTTCATTTACGTTTCGCAATGGGTTATATACTGATTACTACCATCGTTAATCACATACGATAATATGATTAATTCCTTTGCATATTTAAAATAGAATTAGTTGAACACCCGGGGTTGAACACTCTTCAATAAAAAGAAGATTGATAGTCTAGATCAAGCAGGGTACGTGGATAGTAAAATATTAACTCGCGAAGACAGATTGGCACACGTGCATCAGTCATACTTCATCTACCGGCAGGAATGTATTGATAGAACTATCTCAACAAACATACCCATAAATGCGTAGGACCTCTGATATGACCTTTCACGTTTCTGGATATAACTCATTAATCATACATCGGAAGTGGGTAAAAGTATACTTTATCTGATACTTTGTGATTAGTGGAACACAATAGAATGGTTTTTAACACGATTTAACATATTTTGAAATTTTACCCCCTGTTTTGGCAGCCATTTTGTTTTATAGAAATTAATCACTGTTCCACCAAGATTTTTGTAGATTTGTGATAGGTTGTTGTATATGTTTGTCTGATATTATCCTGTAAATATCATAACTTTTGTAATTTTTTTCACCTATTGCTTTAATTTTCATTATATGATTACCCTAAATAGATAACAACTATATATTTGTTATAAACTAGA
>JXSR01S017941.1:32891-45338 GCA_000969725.1 Ophiothrix spiculata
AAGATAGATTTTTTAAAATGTATGTATATATTTATCAACGTATTTTTTGTAGCATTTGTTATCCCCCTTTGAAATTATAATATAACCCCAAAAGTTTAGTTGTTTGATTTCATAGTATAGGGTAGGGTATCTCTTTTCTATTGATACCATGAAATCATGAAAATCGGCCAAGACGTTACGTAACTATGACGTCATAAGTAATTCCGAGTCGGAAAATCACATTTTTTTCCAAAAATGACAAAATTTTGCTGTAAAAGTTCCAAATATATTGACATTTTACCCGGTTTGTTACTTATAAAGAAGGGGAAAAATTAGCTTGTTCAAGTTTGTCGTAAGTTATCCCATTAAAGGACAAAAGATTTAAATCGTAAATGACAAAAGAAGTATCGAATTAATTTTAGCGCACAAAAGAGGCCTGTTAAACAAAGTATAGGACAGCTATATATTGTCTTCGACGAAAGCAAAAACGTCTAGAGGTTTTTAGTTGTGCTTTTTATCGTGCAAACAAAAAAGGATTATTAAGGATTGCAATTTCTCAAGTGGGGATTATCTTTACTTATTGACTCCAGTGAATAGAATAAGTAATGGGTTAACAAAATATTTTACTACGGATTACAAAATGCATTGTTATGCACGGACAGAACATTTGAACTGGCTAAATGTTTCTAACATATTCTGAAAGTTTTAGGTCCATACCTTTCAGATATTTTTCAAAATAACGACTTCCGAGGTGGCAACCACCTTCCGACTTTATCCTGACACCCCCCCCCCCCCCCCCAGGGGGGCACCTACGGGTTTTTTACGCCAAAATGCTCTAAAAGGATGAACTTACAAGTACCTACATTCCCTAGGTCCTATTGCGTTTTTATGCGACAGGGAATCATCCATTAGGGGGGTGGTAACCCACCCTTGATAAGACATGGGTTAACCCACTTACAGCGTTATAGTTACTTTATAATTAAGTAGATGTGTCAAAATTAGTTGAAATTTGCAATAATACGTTAGCATTTTGTTGTATAAACTGAAACTGCATTTTCCCCATCGCAAATCAAGCTTTATTGAGACAATTGTGTCAATGTAGCTGAGAAGATGCAAAAAATTGATGAAAATGAGTAAATATGTCACATACTTCTGTCTTTATACTATCGGCTAACAGACTCAAATTTCGTCCAGGATAAGCAGTTGAGATGATTTGATACGAAAGCGATTCTCTTTCATTGCTAAGAATGGCACCTCAGGGTCATGATGAAAGAATATACACCCAAAACAAATTTAGATCAGAATGCGGAAATGAATAACTTACTTGAAGACATGCTTTTCATGTTGAAAGAAAATTGACATGGACAAAAAAGGAAAGTGACAAAATAACATTACATTTGTGACAATTATTCATGGTCCTAAGACTCTAAGTCCCAGTTTTCAAAGTCTGGAGGATAACCAAACCTGGAGATAATAGCTAGGTGAAGTTTCGTCCCTAGGTATCAACCCTTGTCTTACCAAGCGGACGGCTTATTTATTTATCAAATCGTACCTCTTAGTGAGTGGAAACAACTTGTAAACTTTGAAAAAGGTAAATACTGTTTATTTCTTCTTTGTTCTAGATATATTATTAAGCGATATTGAATTTTAAAATGTAGCGATTGGTATAAGATTATATTGACATAGATGCTTATGTTGAAACGGCTCCATCTAAATAAAAGCACTTCCAAGGTATTTTCAATAAATGTATAGAATTGTAAAACAAAACCGTCTATAATGCCAAGACAATTTCGTTACCTTCTAAGAGAAGGTGATTAACTTTTCACTATCGCTAAATGTGTTAATTTCGACTGGTGGTTAAATTTATTGTTTATCAAATGTCATTTATTTCAATGCCGCAGTCTATTATGATATCGCTTAAAATACGGTATGTGCCAATAAATTCGCAAGATTGTGTACGATTATGTTCTGAGAGAATACGCCTACGGGTAATAAAAACAGTTATCAAATAATCTCATCTTCAAACAGCTTTTTACTTTGTGAAAACTTGACCTTTTTATCTTCTAAAACAAGATTGATGTAGGGGTTGAAATTGGAATGTCTAAAAAAGCTCAAAATTGTTGATTTTTATAGAAAATACCATATAATGCATCATTTTTTACCAATAGCAAAAAAATCACTTACATTATAAAGGAAAAACTCCAAATTTTCATACCCACGTTCCCACTTTGCATTTGCTTTCTCCTTGTTCAAATAATAAGGGTTCAAAGTCAGCTTTATTGGCAGGTCACGTCAATAAAAAAATCTCGCAACCAAGATTTTGTAATATCGATCGCAAGATCTGGAATACACATTGCTCATTATAAGCTCATTTGCATAGGGCCAAACGACACACTGCATTTTTCAAGCTGTCCCCAGAATAAATAAGCAAACCAATAAAAAGTGCAAAGTAATCACTTGATTAAGCAGAGTAATAACCTGTTTATGACTACCCTACCCTTCCTTTGACTGATATTTAAACATTTAATCAAGGAGATTGGTCATTCATAGGAAAAACTGTCCATAATATACTGATATTTAAATGAAAGGAAAACTTAAAAAGAGCCATTTAACAACTAGGATTTTGATACAGGAATTTCAAATACAAATATCAATCAATTGTAGATTGATGTATATATGAAACCAGTTTAGAACCTCCTGATACTGAATTTGGTCGTTGGTATTGGAAGTTGTACATCGAATGACACTGCAGTTCGTAGTTGAAACCTAATTGCAAACAAGCAGAGATTCAAAGCCGCTTTGCAGAGCAACGCTGCATATAAACAATTGTTAAGCTAAAGCAAATTGTAAATTAGAATTGTTAAGTGCAAAAGAAGACCATGAAGATCTGAGACTTGGATTGTGAACAGAAATGACAGAGCTCCAAACTGCATCATTCTTGACCGAAGGAAGACAGAGTACTAGTAACAGGTGACTGCACAGCTGAAGTACTTACTTTGCATTTTGTTCGTTCAGCAATTGCGTGGACAGCTTTAAAACAGGCATAACGTCTGTTAGGAATTACCTATTTCCTTCATTCTTTTTTAAAATAGGCAGAAGAGTCTGCACATTTCCAACTTGAAGGTGCTTAACAATTGTTTTAAATATAAGTAGTTCTTTTGTTATACAGTTTTGAATCTTGGTCAATTTCATTTTGACTCACGCTGTACCGGTATATTAAAAGGTATGACTCGTTCTGTATATATTTATATATTAAGAGGAAACGAGAATACGAATATTGTTTTTGTAAGAATTGTTTGTTGTTTATTTTCATGACAAATTCAGTTTTACAATACATAATTTACAAAAAAAGTAATAGTTTTATATACATATATTAACTATACATGAAATTTTCTTACCTTGCATAAAGCATGGTATCAACTGTGCCCCTTGCCTTGAATACAACCACATGTAGGGAATGACCATTAAAAGAAGTGTGGCGTTGGAGCACAATTAGACCACAGCTTTGTGCGACCGGTCGCAACCTGGCCACAGCCTTCATTTTCCTAGATGGTGACCGTAGGCTTGATTGTCCAACACAAGATTATTGTAAAATATTCATTGCATGTTTTGAAATCAGTAAGAGGTACATAATCAAGCCTACGGTCGCCATCTTGGAAAACAAAAGCTGTGGCCAGGTTGCGGCTGGCCGCACAAAGTTGTGCTCCAGCGCCTGAAGCAATTATACAGGGGTGTTCCGACGAAATGAGCGCAAACAGGTTGCGAACTTGAAAATTTAAGTTGTTACATATTTCAATTTGCTATATTCTTAGCTTTTGAATTATACAATGTGTCCAATTTAGATTTAAAAATCCACTGAAGTCCACTTAATTAATAACTAGCTATAATTACTAATCAAGTCGTTAGATTTTTATTATGTAAAATAAGACATTTGATCGATAAAAAATACACTTTCCGATATAATAATAATAAATCTTCTACGTAGAGTTAGACGAACATGCAATAATGTGTTTAACATTTAAACAAAAACTGAAAAAGGCATCACAAACATGTTTTTATTTTTGAAAATATTTTTTCAAAATGTTCATGCGTGATTTTTGGTCAGTTTGTCGGAGCACTCCTCAATCCTCATATATATAATTGGTTGCAAACACAAAGGCCAATTATATCATAGAAATAATTATATAACTGATTTTTACAATTCGGATCTTCAACCTTTAATCCCTGAACTTGATATACGCACTCTATCACTCTTAAAATTATTTTACTCTTGATGAGTAAAAATTTACTCAAAGGTCACAGCTCATTTTGTTGAGTAAAATCCTACTCAACGTTGTGAAAACTTTGCTCAACATTGAGTAAGATGTGCTCAACGTTGAGTAACATTGACTCAACCGAGTAAGATTTTACTCAATGTTGAGTACGATTTTACTCAATAATGAGCTGTGACCTTTTTACTCAATAAAGAGCAAAATAGTTTTAAAAGTGGTAGAAAAGGATGTAAGTGGGCAGAGATCTTAGATTATAGAGGGAAAGTTTACGGAGACAGGGGTGTAAATACTCTGTATAATCACATAATGATACGATAACTTGTCTGCCGGGAAACTACATCCTTTTTTACAGTGCGTTTGTTTGTCTCTGTTTGCAGATGATGACAGACACAAACAATGGATAACGCTTAGCTACACTATTGCTTAAAAGGGGTTAGATTACGTCCATTAGATTTATCCAGAAATACTTTCAAAGACATTGAACCATGGAACATTAAAGCAGTATCTCAAGAAATAGTTATTCAAGACAAGCAATAGGTGTTCTAGTCAAAGTAAAAGGTTGTGAAAACGGTTTAAGTAATTACTTAATGGCCTGGTTCCACTATGGTTCCCGGTGCATCGGGATAGCATCGCCGATGTATCGCAATAGCATCGGGATAGCATCGCCGATGTATCGCAATAGCATCGGGAAATCTTCGCGAAAAAGGTACACTTGTATTTACATTTAATACGATAATTTAACGTTTTTGTACGATTGTTTACAACTTTTAACCGCTGAAAATGAGTGCCAAAATTGTGTATTTTCAATAATTTCTCTTGGTATTTTGGATCTTAGTTTGGGCATTATAAGAGTGATTGGCTAAAAAAGGGGGATTTGGCTACGCAACGACTAAGCTTTCAATATGCACTCGCCGTACATTCCCGATCGCCGATGTATAGAGGACCGATCAGGACTAATAGTTACGAGTGTTTCTAGTCTAGCCTATGCTATTGCTATTGACTTTTGCTTGTATGCAAATAGTAATTTTGTTCTTAAACAAACAACTATATTAGCCAATTTTTTGTGGATTGCACCTGTGTTTAATATTTCTGTAGCATAATGCGTAGCGGTGGGCATATCCAAGTGTGTCTTAGTTTTCTCACAATCGCCAAGAAATATAGTAAGTTTGTCGGTGGGACATACATGCAAAAATGCGGTATAAGATGTCTTTAGTATACGGTATTTAACCAACTAGGGATAACAAAGTTATTATTGTTACCAAAACAAGCATCTGTGCATGTTAATTATAACTTTTGTTTCTTGAGCAGACGCTATTATGTATCGTTTAAACTTAAATATAACGAGAAGGTCACTATTGCAATCAATGTGGTCTATTTAAACAGTTATGTGGATTATACCTTTCGTAATTTCGAAACTTAATAACTGTTGAATTTGGTCACATAGACTTACATGTTGGTTGAGGCACATCTCCATAAAAAAAAAATATACAACCAATTTTAATAGTGACAAACGCTTTCAACGGTGTTTCAAATTTAAGTATTAAATATAAGAGCAAAATATGATGTGAGAAGAGTTTAGATTTCCCGCTGTCTGTCACAATCGGTAAATGTCACTTACTGGATAGATGTTATATATTTTCAAAAGAATGTGAAAAAATTTGAATGTGAAGAAAAAGATGAACATAACAAACAACAGCAACAACAAGAGGAAGAAAACTTATGAATACTCAAATAAAATTGATGTTCCTTGAATTTTCGAAACAATCTCACATATAAAACTAGATTGTGGTGCACTAATTGTCATCTCGATAGATAAATACCATTTGAGAAATGTATAAAACTTTACCTGTCATGATGACATACTTTCTGCAATTAGGTATGCCCATGCGTTTCTTTGTTTGCATTCTTCACCACATGTTGTTGTCGTTGGTGTTTGTTTAAAACTATTCTTAGTCATTCATGTAAACCGTTGGTAAGTTAACTAGAGTACGTACTTTCTGACATACGTATTTGAAACTAATTACGACATCTAAACATTGCCATTTTTAGACCAGCCATTAGGGTTCAATCACACATCAAAGTACAAAGAATCAAAATGTACATAACGTTTTGATATTTGATGTATAAAGGTAAGTTGGCCACTATTTTGTTCAAATGCCACTGAATTGGACATGATAAATTGTCTTATGGGATGAAATGTCATATACTTCAAACAATATTGATCTTTTAAATTGATTCGTCGTGGCATACAGTGGTAGCTGTAGCTTTAAGGAAAATAACACATTACAATATAGAAAGATAGAATGTCTTGTGACTGGTTTATGTATAGTTAATTGACAAATAGTTGTTTTGGCTGTTACAACGGCTTTAAAATTTACGCAACATCATGGTCATAATTTGTTAGACGGGTATTTGATCGTAGCATTCGTTCATCTGGGCCACTTCTGTGGAACTCCCTTCCCAATATGATAAAATCTTGTAAAACTGCGAAACATTTCCGTAATCAACTCACCATCTCTTAAAATTTCTTATCCAAAATTATGATTGAGCCATATATTTCAGATGCATCTTTGGGGTAGCATCATTTGTGTCTTGACATTTCAAACTATTCATGAACTTTCTGTTTCTGTAACATATGCTTCTTCTGAGGGGTAGACTATCTTCGGCTTTCATTGACTTTCTGGTCTATTCCTTCGTAAGACTCATTCTTTGTAATATATCTTTGATATTGTGTACATGTATGTCTTATGGCAAAAAATAAATCTTTATTCTTGAATCTTGAAATGCGGTGAAATCCTCTACTCGGTAAAACACTGATAGTCACAAGCAATCGTATTAGAAGGAGGGGATTTTTCAGCTGTTGGTTAAACTTTAATCCATTAAAAAGGAAACTATCGAAGTGTTCAGTAGGCAAAGAGCCCTTCATTCAAAATCCAATCTGCTACACTATTTTTGTGATAACTCGTTTCTCCTGTGTATTTTCATCAGTTTCTTCCCGATGTTTAAATAAAAAATACATTTAAAACAATGGTTTATGTGTCACAGTCATCGTCAATAACAATCAGTAGAAAGCAACAGAAAATAGCGCTATTGCAATTAAGAAACATGAATGATAAGTTCTGCTAGGTGCGCTATTGCAAAAGTGTGTGTTACAACACTGTCTACATGCTCCTGTTCTCCGCGTTTCTTCACGACTACAATGATCTAATTCTGTACAGTTCGTTAGATAATGACATCCCCTGGTGATACTTGTTAAATGTCCGGCTGCCATTTTCTTAGTTACCTGGGTAGATAGAATGAGAGAAACAACATTAACTCAGGACATTTGGATATAGGATTACTAGACCGTTGTCAGATAACACCACGAGTCATTATATTGCCTGTCGTATTTGAAAACATACTATGGTCATCGTCTTAGGTATTGACATAATCGTGGTTCAAGGTTCTTTATTTCCATATATACATATATAACAAGAAACAAATAGATACAAAAAAGAACAAAAATATATGGTGGAGCGGCCGGGAGACCAATAAGGTTTAATAAAATAATGATCCACCCCTATACGGGAGAAATTATATGTCTAAAGCTAAAAATAATAATAATCAATAGAAACAATAAGACAGGAAAGAAAAAAAAACAAGCACAAACACAACCAGACAATGAACATGCTCAAATTTACTCATATTTTTGAATCAGGTTACATTTGAGTGTGTTCCAAAAATGTTTTATAGTTTTCCATAATTTTAATGTTTTGGGGAGTGAATTCCATATAATTAATCTGCTCGTTCTTATGCAATGGTCTGATTTCTTGTTGAATTATAATTATCAAAGTGTCTTGTATGGTACTTGTGAATGTTTGATCTTTCCATAAAATAATCTCTAAATGCCATAGGTAGTTCATCTATAGAAAATCTATTCATAATTACATGCCCCTTTTCTGTGTTCGAAATATTATATATTTCGTCAGCATTTCTATTTCCTCAACAATATTTTTTTTTTTATAATTGAAACATTCAGTAATGTTATTGTTTGATATTAAAACAAAACAAAACCAGGATCAAGCAAAACAACAAGCCTTGAAATTCAATGACTTGCAAACACGATAAATGTTAGTTTTACCCATATTACTGGCAAATTATTGTCAGAACTCCTGTTTAATTTCACTACAGCATTTAGGCTTTAGTCACCTTCACAAAGAGCTGTCGGCCGAGTCCTGCCGAGATGGTACGCTACAACAGACAAAACCCACATGAGAGTTTTACGAGTTCACAGCAATAAATCTCGAAGTTACTGCTCTTTGCCTCGATGTTAATTATGTTGATTTTTGAGTGGGTTCAGAGAGCTCCACGGAATTTGAGAGAGCTGCTTTGCATTAGCTACCGAGCAGTAAAATGGTATAACAAAAGGAACTCGCTCGAGCACTGTGCGGGTATCGCCCGAGCTCGCTGGGAAAGACACTTTTCTTGAGTAAGTACCAGCCTCTTGAAACCAAGCCAATGTTAGTGTCATTACATCAATATGTTTGGAACAGAGGCACATAATAGATCAGGAGGTCATCCCTATCATTATTTTTTACAATTTGTTAATAAAAATTAATTAAAATACGGTATGATTTTTAGTGTACGTATATGTACGTCTATTGTGTTAACGTGTGATTTATGGAACCATTTTTCGACTTGATCATTTTAAAAACAAAAACGCAAGTATTGGGCTAATAATGCAAGAAAATGACACAAGTAATCTTTGTAAATGTTGAAAACTTTGCAAAAGTTTGAAACAAATACAATTGACAAGAGGCCATATTAACGAATGGTTTCAGATGGACAGTAACGTTTATAATGTATAGAAAAAATGTGTTTGCTTGTTATTGCTATAAAGATGGGTACTTTCATTCAGTAAAATCAGTGTGAAGAGGGACTTGTTTTCTATTATAGCCAGACACGATCATTCATACGATTTATAGTACTGATTTTTGTTTTGCCAAATCATGTTTGTTCAAAATTATTGACACGCCCGTGAGCTATTAATAAATCGATAGGAATAACAACACATTACAATAATTAAAAGTGAAAGCAATGACGAGTTTTACTTACCACACACATTGGGTGTAGTTTGACTGTATGTCCTACTTTGCCTAACTGCCCGTGTACTTCATTTGGACATCTTTCCCAACCGTGCTCCTCTGGTATTGAATATGGTCTGTTAAGACACAAGTCTAGCTGTCTATCAAAATCTTCTTGAAATTCATACGCGCTGCACTTATAGCACATAAGGTCGGACATGAATGCTGTGATTGCGTAGGTTTTTGATTCTGCAAGTATATGTTTTGGAAGACCTGAAACATGATCAAACAGAAAAAATACCATAAAGAGTTATAACATTTGTTATACATGAAACAAACTGGTAATATATTTTAAATGATATGTAAGAGCTTTTAAGTATCATAGTGCGATGTTGAGGACATGCTTCTTCCAGGTCATTTTACTGTAAATTACAGTATAGTTATATGTGATGGCTCATCCCGAAAGGGGGGACTTTGTAAATTACATTTATTTTGATTTTATCATTTCATCTGTTACAACATTTTCTAAACTATAAAATGACACCTTACTTGTTGAAATTGATCAAGGCGATCAAATTTTACAACAGAAAATTCGCTGGAAATTCTTATTATATCCCTTATTTTTTGCTGCCTATTTTGATCAGTTTTTCGAAAAGTGTTCTGTCGCAAAGTCCCCCTTTTCGGGGTGAGTCATCACATATTCCTTTTCCTAGTAGTATAGTAATTGCCTTCCATTGTGATGGTTCAAACGGTACCCTATACATGTCTGCGTGTCCGCCTCATCTTCTCCAGATCTCTATTTTGCCAAGCTTGATGGCCTATAAGGGTCGTCAGTACTGTAGTAGATCTGATTTTACTGAACTGCTTTAAAAACGTGTTCATAAAAAGGATGATAAAAAGGTCACACAAATTTAAAACCATGGAAACAAACAATATAATTTATCCGCGAAAAATCATGATTTAAATCGAGGGGCTAATTGAATATTTGAACTGGCAGCGTATACCATTTATAATATATAGAACATAAAGTAAATATTCTATCAGAAAATTATTCTAGTGAATGAAATAAAAAGCGACAAGATAGTCAATACTAATTTGTAACATGCTCGTTCTTGCCTCTATTACTAAATAAAAGACTGCAATATGCCGCACATAACTTGTTAAACAAGCACACGCATAGAGCAAGACGACAGCCGTGATAAGCAGCTCATCCATTTCTACATTTTGTTGTCATTGGCAATTTCCTGAGGCTGCTTATATGCTAAATAACATTGAGTTCATCATGTTGTCTCTTCAATCTTCATTTGAGTAGATACAGAATTTAGAAATTTAATATAACATTTTACTGATTAAAGACACTACCTGTGGTTATTTTAGGTAATTACATCAGATGTTGGTAGAGTGTGCAATATTAGTTACATCGTATAAGTACGTATGCTGCTCAGCACACGCCAATTTCACTACATGAAACTACATTTTTAACTTGTGAGCTAACAATGTTGTAATATATATAGAAGGGTGTGGTGTTAAACCTCTATAAGAAGTGTATTAACAATAAATGACGTTTCAAATACAAATAGGACACATGAATATAAGATTCCTTTTTTTTATTATTATTGTTATCGTTATTTTAGGATAACTGATTCCAATCTAAGTTCCCCTCCTCTTACGTATTTATGCAACACATACAATCGTTACATCAGTCAAAAATTATCTCTGTAGCAAGCAGTTATGTTATGTTATGTTATGTTACGTTACGTTACGTTACGTTACGTTACGTTACGTTACGTTACGTTACGTTATGTTATGTTATGTTATGTTATGTTATGTTATGTAATGTTATGTTATGTTATGATATGTTATGTTATGTTATGTTATGTTATGTTATGTTAGAAGCTAATGGATCATCACGACCAACACCACCAAATAGGTCGCCCGTTCATTCGTATATACAAAACAGCCTCCATATCTTGGCTATAAAGCGACTGGTTGCTTCAACTCTTGCATATATTTTGAGATTATGATCTAGACGAGCTCATCAGCTGAAAAATATATATGGTAGCCATGATAATTTTTGCTAGGTCGCCTCAAACACAGGAAAAAAACGCTCAAAATTTAATTTTCTCCAACTTGCTACAAAATAATAAAAATCAGCTCTTAATTTTCAGAAAAAGCAGCAAAATTGTAATAATCTTTAATCAGTCTTGTTACATTAAATATCATTTAAAAGAATTGTCACCCAAAAACATACTTCCCGCCATTTTAGAAGCCTTTACTTTAAAAAGAGTGCAATATAACACATGCTCTCTATACTCGCCAAAAGCGTATATTTAGTGGTATGTGTCCATGAACACCGCTGAGGTAGAATAAATGTTTAAACGATTTGAAATTAGTCTATTCAGGCATACAGTACTCTACTAAATATTAGTAAAGCTGTTATAACAATATAGACCCCCCCAAACCACGTAAGCGTCAAATCTTTGTATGTCTAAAGGCCTAGATATACTTTGTCATTTTTGTAGTCATTTTCATTCAGATTTTTTCCCATGGTGTTACATTTTCACCACTATGTTAAATTTTCATTCGAAATGAAAATTTTCATTTTGATTTTTTTCTCATGGTGTAAAATTTTTGCCATTGAGTAAAATGTTTCACCATTTATGAAAATGTTTCATGATGGTGTTCAACGGGGCATAGATCAATCTCATTAGGTCGAAAACAATATCATAATTACCTTAGTCTTTTCATTATAATCTGAAATATGTCCTTGACAGGTACTGTGGATTTTATTCCGCTGTAAAGATTTTCTGAATTTTCTCCAAAGAGAAACATTTTCATTTGAAATGTTTATCACCGTCTTGATTTTTTATCATTCTATTTGTAATTTTAGCGGATTATCCCGATCGATAATATCGTCTAGGAACTCGAGGTCAATATGCATTCAGCTCTATGGATTTTCAAGATGGTAAAAATGACAAAGTATATCTAGGCCTTTAGTAAGGTTAATATACATGTTTTAGCTAAACGTTTTGTAAATCATGATGTAAATGCAAGCTTAGCAAATCTCCTCCAATTGTGATTTATACTGTTATATCCATCCCATCAACATCAACAATTCGTCAAGAAAGTAATGA
>JXSR01S017942.1:6019-17239 GCA_000969725.1 Ophiothrix spiculata
GGGGGGGGGGGTCATTGGGTGAGAGCGGAGCAGAAAAAGACAGGAGCATGACGCATGCCAATATATGGGAGTGCCCCCCGTGAAACTAATGTTGGGTGAAAGTTGTTGGCCTATACTTTACTGTAACAACCAGGACAATACGAAATGGGGACTAACATTCATACTACACCGGTATGTAAAGCATTGTACTTTCAAATGAAGTTGATGATAAGAACATTATTAATCATCAATTCTGATTCAAAACGACGAACTGATTTCAATTTCATAAACTACATGTAGCTTCAAAGGTGTTTGTGAGAATAAAAAATACATACAATTAAGTTAATTTATAGTTATACTGCCCTATATTCTCAAATTAAGGACTGGTCTAGGCGCAAATAATAACATCGGCAGAGTCATGCAGGGAATTCAGGAATAAGTATGAATTAACGTATTTGAAAAATACGTATCTCGCGGGGGTATTTTATAGTTATACTGCCCTATCTTCTCAAACTAAGGTCTAGGCGCAAATAATAACATCGGCAGAGTTATGCAGGGAATTCAGGAATAAGTATGAATTAACGAATTTTAAAAATACGTATCTCGCGGGGGTATTTTAAGAACTGAAAAATTGATAATTGAAATTAATCCTTTATTTAACTTGAAAAGCCTGACATATTCAATATGAAGAGAAATGAAAGGTAAATAGTTTTAAAGAATAAGAAACGAATCAGTACTGAAAAAGAGCTATGCTTATGTAAATTGATGGAAGATGAATATATGAAAAAGTGGTCACTGAACTTATTAAGCAGTGTTAAGCACGAAGGACAGTTACAAAACCGATAATATTGAGTTTGCATCAATATCAATTTAGTTTAATAAGAGCCTTTGCCGGATAGACAGATAACGCTATTCTTATTCAATCTTACTAGCCATTTATGCCAAATTAATGATAAAATGATGACCTGTTGCGCAAAAATTGATGGCAATATGCGATGTATGTATGTATATATAAAGCACCGGACATTTTTTTCTACAGCAGCAATGTAGTTTAATAGTTTCTTGTTTTGTTTTAGTTATAGCTTTAATATGAAGCCAATGTGCAGTTTATCACGTCACTCTTTAAATATATTTAAATATTAACAAGTAGAAAGCTATACAACAGCGAAATTTCACAGAAAGCCCCTGGTATAATAAAAGAACAGGTGATAAATTTAAAAAAAATCAGTGTTATGGATAACGTTTTTCATTCTTAATGGCGTTATTTCCCACTTTTAATTTTGTGAAAGCAATGCTGAAGAAATTATTGATGTAAAGAATAAATCACGCCTGTATTTTAAATGTCAGGGTTACAAGTTTGCGTATACGTCTTGTGTGAAAGTCCGGATTTGAGAAAGTGATAATTTGAAGTATTGGACTCAAAAACAATATAAATGTAATGGAAAGGAATTTATCGTCAATCAAATCTAATAAAACTATATTAATTCCTGATGTTAATGTCTCTTTCACCTGAAGTTATTTTATTAGTCTTTGGAGAGATTTGAAACCCCTTTTTAGAAATTATGATGTGATTTTATTTCATTTTTAAATCAAAATGTGACGCGCTACATCAAAAGGTACATCATTGTGGTATTTGACCAAATACATATTTTTGCATTAATTGAAGGAGTGGCTTTAATATGTTTAAAATAAGACGTAGGCCTAGTTTTTGAAAAGTTATCCATTCTTTATTGAATGTATAATAAACTTTTCATTTTATTTTCCTATAATTTACATGGTCACGGAGATCTTTGCTCATTATGAGCAAAGATGTTTTTGTCTATGACCTATACCTTGACCTAAAGCCGTCCTACTAAGTTTTGTCTTGGAGATGGCTTCCCAACAACCATACGCCTCCAGTCTTCTCTGCTGGATGTAATGTGGCCTGCAGCTGCTATATTAGCAATCGTGTTGTTGTCGCAGAACTGCCTAATGTCTTCCAACCACTTTTTCTCATGTCTTCCTCTTCGTCTGTTGCTCTCTGTGTCCTTCTAGCAAGATCTTTGGGTAGCGTTCATTTCCCATTCTTTTTATATGGCCAAAATATTTCAGCTTCTTGGTCATGATGGTATCAATGATATTTTGGGAGTAGTTCAGCCTCTCTCTGATATGGATATTTCTAAGTCTGTCTCGTAATATAACCCCAAGTATTTTTCTTAGACATGCCATTTCAAAAGTCTCTGTTGATCTGATTTTTTAAAATCTACAATACTTAATAATTAATTTTCTTTTATTTGCTATCGTGAGGTTGTCATGTCTTTTGCCATGTCGTGTCTTAAATAGAATCGTAGGAAAACTCATTACAAAATGGTTCTGGGAAACATTTGTCTTGGGTTTTAACATTTAAACGCAGACTATCCATTTCTTGTTTTCCTACACTGTTACACTGTTGGGCAATTTTTTAGCGTTGGTTAAACTATGAACAACCCAATTGTTGGGTAAATAGTATCAACCAACTGTTGGTGAAATTTTACCCAATATTTGGGTAATTAGCCAAAACTTTTACCCAACAGTTAGGTAATTAGCCAACATTTTACGCAACGTTGGTAATTATTTACCCAGAAGTAGGGTTGTTCATAGTTGAACCAACGTTGGGTAAATTATTTGCCCAACGTTCTAACAGTGTAGGTCAATTCTAGGAGATGCAACCAATGTTGTGCAAATTTAAATAACCATAACACATATGGCAAATGTGACATATTAACTTCCTCCATATTGGGTCTCTAGGAAACCTTTGCATTTGTTATAAATGTCAATCTATATTTGATAATGCTGGTATTTGTACTACCAATTATCATGATTATATGCGTCTTGAAGATATTTCAATGTCATGATTTCATGATTAGGAACTCAAATACCAATGTAATCATAGGTAATTGTGGGTGTTAACAATTAGTTCCTAAAAGACGACATTTTGACAGCTTGCTTTTGAAGTAACATTCCAATATATCAAATTGTTGCTATGTTTCTAGGTGGTTGGGCTCTGCAAAAGTGACAAATAAAACACTTTGTGACAGTAAACATGGTAAATACAGGGTGTCCAAAAAGTAATGGCTTTTTAAGACTCCTCTAGGACCTGCTGCAAAAATGTTACGTACTGTTGATCTTTCCACTTTGCGTTCTGCTGAAAGTCGACGGATAGACTCTTTGGACTCTGCAGTATTATGTGTCTATAGTTGGACAAATATTAGCCTTTGATTCATCCGATTTCCTAGGTACATCCAACAGTAACAGATGTGGTGTCTAAAAACATTTTACCACACCTAGGACGGTTTGTTTTGAGTTCTCCGAAATAAAAAAATGTTTTAAATGCATATGAGTTGATATCAATGGTGATATAATGTGTCCTGTGAAAGGTGATGCTTGCAGTGTGTAGCTCTGCTTGCAGTGAAAGGGTTATGATGGACACCTGGAATACAAAATAAAATATCTCTATGGTTTCAAAATAGTAATGCCCGTTTAGAATACTTTAAAAGAACCAATAGGGTTGTACTTGGTTAATTACAAAAAATTGCTCAAGCTTTTAGTTTTTAAAGGAGACTCGACATCAAAATGACATAACAGGTTTTTTGCTTGCGTCGTCTGCTATCAGTGGGCACCTGTTCGTGGCCTGTGTGTTACCACTGACCAAATCCCACCACTGACCAAAATGTTCTCTGTGTACACTGTTAGAACGTTGGGTAAATAATTTACCCAACGTTGGTTCAACTATGAACAACCCTACTTCTGGGTAAATAATTACCAACGTTGCGTAAAATGTTGGCTAATTACCTAACTGTTGGGTAAAAGTTGTTGCTAATTACCCAAATATTGGGTAAAATTTAACCAACAGTTGGTTAATATTATTTACCCAACAATTGGGTTGTTCATAGTTTAACCAACGCTAAATATTTGCCCAACAGTATAACAGTGTAGTAATTCTAGTGACCAATAAATTCAGTGATCTAGCCAGTTTGCATGGTTTGTGACCAAGCCACAGCCGAGGTCTGAATATGTGTATGCTTTTGGGTATTTCTTTACAAGTCGATGATCTGGTCAAGAGTTACACATGAAATGCGCATTTATTAACCTATAAGCAAAGGTCAGTCAAGGTCAAAAATTAATATTAAGGTATCAAAGTCACGAAAATATAGTTATATAATGTAGCATATATTTTATGTATATACTTTTTCTTTCATGGATTTTTCAGATTTTACATTGGCAATATTATGCAACTACCTAGAGACATTTGTGAATCCGAAAGAAAAAAAAACCCAATAGCTAGGTTGCGCAAACTGTCGTTCGGTCAAACCGAACGTAAATTCTTTTGTTATTCATGAGTTACCCATGCGAATATTCATGAATAACAAAAGATTATGAGGCTGTTTTCCGTTCGGTTTGACCGAACGACAGTTTGCGCAACCTAGCTTTTGTCACAAACCTAACTTTTCATTCAGGCTATATCTAACATCTCAAAATACCACATTATATATTTTTGAGTTATATTGCAATTACGATGGAAAATGTAGTCTCTCTGCTACACAATTATTGTTATTTTCATACACTGTTATACTGTTGGGCAAATATTTAGCGTTGGTTAAACTATGAACAACCCAATTGTTGGGTAAATAATATTAACCAACTGTTGGTGAAATTTTACCCAATATTTGGGTAATGAGCTAAACTTTTACCCAACAGCTAGGTAATTAGCCAACATTTTACGCAACGTTGGTAATTATTTACCCAGAAGTAGGGTTGTTCATAGTTGAACCAACGTTGGGTAAATTATTTGCCCAACGTTCTAACAGTGTAGTCTCCACATTCGATAATGCATGGTTATGATAACAGCAATTAGATTATGGCAATTATGTTAATATCTAAACATGATGTCCACTGTGCGTCAATATTGTGCAAAGTAATTCTGTCCCACAAAGTCAAAACGCAGTATGTGCATTTCATATACATCGCAAGTTACTTCCTTTTTCCCTGGAGAAATCCTGCAGAAATGAGCAGACGACCAATTCTCTTCCATAATTTTAGGCAGTATCTACCATATCAACTTTTAAGTACATACAACCTTTTTGCATGGGAATGAGTTGAAGTGAAATGTCATGTTTAATGGAAGTACCTGCTATGCTTTACAAACGCACATACTGCGTTTTTACTTTGTAGAGCAGAATTGAAGTCCTGTCAAGGGACACTTTTAGATAAATTCATCAGTTACTAAATTCTAACATAATATTCTTTTCTTCTTTTCAAATAGTAAAAATATAACATTTTGTAGATTTTGCTTGATGGCTTTTAAAGATAGGTTTTATTTATATTCAGTTACAAATTACTTGTATTTTATGTTAACTTCTACAGACATATTTGATACAGTAAGTCAAATTGACTTAGAACACCAGATAAAAATTCACTATCTTTGATATCCACATATTTTGGATTATGTACTAGAGGTGTTCAGTAAGTTTGTGGCAAACTTAGAAAGAGATGAGCTATGTAATTATTATTAATCTGTTATGTAGATCGGCTCAATTGAGGAATATTTGGAGAGTTTCAAGTAAATATATGCTTTCGTTTTTTGTTTTACATTATTTTGAAACTTGCCTGTTGAAAGTTTCTAAACTTTACAATTAGGCATCATGTTAAAAATCGATAAAAAAATAACATAGCGATACCAAGAACGCCATATCCATCGTTTCTTAGACATTGTTGAGCTCTGCATCCAAGTTATTTTTATGCTATTCGAAAGAGTAACCTTTTTTCAAGTTTTGACACCTTTTTTGTTGTTGTTAAATGTGTTGGGTGTAGCTCCTCGGAGAAAGTTTTTAAGGTCAATGCATGTCAGTTAAGTTATTTTGTTTCTTCCGTTTTTCAATGCAAAATATCAACTCTCAAAAACCTTTAACTAGCAAGTTATAAGTTCCTGTAAAATAAATACAAAATCAGCTGTTTTCTTGAAATAACTTTCAAAAATAACATTCATCGTTTGAGATTATCTACTCAAACATATCAATAAAGACTACATATTTCATCTCCTTCTACCAAGTCCACTTATGGCCACGAAGTTATTACACTCCCCTCGTAAACTATTTTAGTTGATAAAATATTACGCTTGAGATTTATCATGTAGTAAATAAAACAGCTAATATTTCTTATTTTGATAATAAGTATCCAGAGAGGTCAATTTGATTTCATTAGAACATGCACGTAAATCTGCAAGTTTACTTGCATCTAGAAATTATTCAAAATTACATAAATTGCATCATTAAAAGCAATGACACCAAAAAAATTGATGTAAAGTGCAAGGAAACCCCTGGTGTATAAAATAACAGGTGATAAAACCAAATACAATCAATCATTGCTAAAGACATTTTTTCATTATTGATGACATGACTTCCCACTCTGGTGAAAACAATTTGAAAAATTATTGATATAAAGAACATACTACACCTGCATTTTAAATGTCAGGGTTACAACTACGTAAGTTAAGTTTAGAGCCTGGAAGAATCTGAATATTGAACTCGGTATAAAAATACGGTATATGAAAAGAATTCACCGTCGATGAAATCTTCTAAAAAATCTGTTGAAAACTATATTTCTGTAGTTGATTTTTGACTATTGTCATTAAGTTATTTCTTTTTTTATAAAAAGAGTGAATACACCATCAATTTTTGTCATCTCAGCCTCCTCACAAAGTCACGCTTCAGGGTTGTTCATCGACAACTCTGCATCCTATGAGTCTGCGTATTTTTATCACGCGGGAGTGACTTAAGGTGGCCTAGCACAGATAGAATTCCTCTATTTATTTTTCTTATTTTTTGATATATGGTGTTTCCATATGTGCCGATCACATTTCAGAAATAAAAAAATCGGGGTCACCGACATAGTTTTTGAGAAAAATACACTTTAAAAACACTAAGTTTTACCACTTTTTACCATTGACTTCTATGGTAAAATCAAAATAAATCAGACAAAAACACTTATAATTGAAAAACGGCTCTATTTTTTTCTCTCTTTTTCACATATGTTTTGGTCCTTATATAGTTCTTTAAAAATCCGTAATAAAAAAAATATGGTCACCGACTTACTTTTTGAGATATTAAGCAAAATTAACCAAAAAATGACATTTTTTTTAGCAATGACTAATATCTTAAGCACTGTGCGCTTTGGGCCCTGCGCCGTCAGGAGCAACGCGCATGGTCTCATGCGTGAATATAAAAATGACGCACATGTAAGATCGCGTTATATTAAAGCGCAAAATACAGTACGCTAAAAGCCCGGGATAAATACTTTGAAATTGTGCCTAACACCGCTGATATCAGCTCACTCGTGTCCGACACCGTTTCTGTGCTATTAAGGGCCCTGCAACCCTTCATTTTCAGAAATGGTTAATGCACTGTAACTCAGCGACGGATAATTAAATCCAAATCAAAGTATACATTTGTAGAAGTGAATTTGCATACTGAACATGATGGTCAGGCTATTTTTGGACCAAAATGTGAAATTTTGGCCCTAAGGTCCAAAAAAGGTCCAAAAATCATGTTTTTGGCCCAAAATTTTACGGGAAAGCTATCTCAATTTTGTTTTGGTAAAATTTTGAACCATTTTAATTTTTAGAATCTAGAAAGCAATATCTAGAAACGCATTTCTCAAATTTTTGATTTTTATCTTATTTTTTGAAATATTGCCAAAAATAGGTCAAAATGTGGCATACTTTGTCAAAAATAGTGTCAGGAGTGGGATTTTTGACATTTTTTGGACCAATTTTTGGCAATATTTCAAAAACTAAGAAAAAAAATGAGAAAAGCGTTCCCAGATATTGATATTATGCAAAATAATTGAAGAGCTGAGGGAAAAGTTTGGCGAGATAAATGCAACGGTATCTTAATAAATGTCCCTCAAAAAACTATATTTTGTAGACAATATACTTGATGATTTTCAATAAATTTTGTTCTTTTTTTTTACATTTCTTCGAGAAAACTATAGGCCGAACCATAGTAGGCCTCCAAACAAAATTTTCCCTACCAAACATTTGGTCGTGACGTCACCAACCAAATATTTGCCATTGAATTTAAAGTATGAACGGGTAACAAACATTTGGTCTTTTGTATATGACAATTCAATAGCATGTGCAATCTAGCGCGAAATTGTATTTGGTGAAGTTATTTTGTTTGGAGTCACTCGTCATTTTGACGTCACGACCAAATATTTGGTAGAGAAAATTTTGTTTGGATGCCGACTTTGGTTCGGCCTTAACTGCGACAATATGTAAATGATACTGCAGCTTGCAAACACTGTTGTTGATATGAAAGTAAACAAAAGTTAATTTCTTCATATCTCTTTATAATGTGGTCATATTGTTAATGAATATTCCCGGATGCATATTTCGATTTTAATTTGAAGCCATATCTTTTGAGTTATAAAGCTGAAAATTGTCTTGGTGGTGCACTGGTATTTTATTTTATTATAAGATCGGTATTACTTCAGAGACCTCGTTTGAGATGTGCATCTCATAAATAGTAATATAGTCCTAATAATTAGTCAGAATTTCGATTTTTTTTTCCCGCCCAAATTTAAGGTCAAAGGAATAAAACTGCAAATATAGGGCTAGATAGCGACAGTGGCGTGCCAAGGATTTTTTGAGTGGGGGGCACAACCATCAGTTTCCCCCGAATGACCGGAGGCAAAATTTTGTAACTTTGGAAATGCGCGCGTAGCGCGCGAAAAATTTTGACAATTCAGCTAAAAATTGGCAAATTTTAACTGAATATTGATAATACATGAAAGTTCGCGCGAAGCGTGCAAATTTTTTCGCTTTTTCACCTTTAAATTATCAAAAACTAAGGGAAATTCAAGTTTTTCAATGATTTTCAAAACATTTAAAACTATTTTTCTTCTCTTTTCTTTTGATTTTTTTCTCTACTCCCCTTTCTTTTCTATCTTTTTTGTGTCAAGATCCCCGAATGGGCCTTTTCCCCCGACTGACTCACCAAACTCACGTGCCCCACCGCCCCCCCCCCCTTTGGGCACGCCAGTGGATAGCGACACAGATTATTTTATCTTCTAGTACCCACGGTCAGTTAAATAAAAGCTTGCTGTCGTAACCCAAGAAAATGCGTTCTCGTAAGATCAGAAAATGCATTCTCGTAAGATCAGAAATGCGTTCTCGTAAGATCAGAAAATGCGTTCTCGTATAAGGTCATTAAAATCAACAAAGAAAACTTGTTATTTTTGCAGTACCAGCTCATATGCTATATACCTTCCAGCTATCAATAGTGTCCAATTGTTCGAAATAAAGACAATGTTTTATACCGTGTAGACCCTATTACCCTTAACCAATATGTTCTCTACCTAACAGGAACAGTAGATTAAATTTTATTTGCATTTTTTCCTCAAAAACTTGCGATCATTGTCCGAATCTGTTAGGTTCTTCGGAATCCTTGTGCATGTTTAATTCTACCTTTGTATATTTAAATCACCAGTTTTATGAATAAAATGAAGAAGAACATCATGACATAATTTTCAATAAGAACTTTTTAAATATTAACTCGTCATGGGAGTGCAAGAAACTCGTGTCAGTAATGGCTGCCCCGGGTTAACACCTTAATACTAGAGATTTAAACAAATCCTCAGAATTTCTCTTCCATATGTCAGTGGCTCTTATAATGGTTCTTCAGGGGACACCTTCACCTGAAGAACCATTCATAATGACCCAAAACCGGAGATTATACTGTGTGCAATTCAAACATATAGAACCGCCAGCTATTGCAGAAACGACTTTCTTACACTCGCATGACGAACTGTAACCATGGTAACATTTTTCTACTTCGAAACACTGAATAAATACCTATGACCGAGTAAATCCTATATCAAATTGTCCTTGATTTTGAAATAATGTTTTCGTAGCTTTAATTGAATATATGCTCATAGCTAATGAAACATAAAATGAGGTACCGTAAAGTTTGATGTTTTGAGAATTTACGTTTTTCCGTTTTTAATTTTACAATAACAATTACCACACGACAACCTTGAGATATTTGTTGGTATTTTATCTGAAATTTTTTAACCGTTTATGTGTGGTTTAACATTCATTTTTGTTAAATCTGAAAATTATTAACATTCTTTTAAAAATCACATTGTAAATATGTTATCTCATGCATTGTTTTCACATTGATAATGTATAGTTACCATAACAACAGACACCTATAGTATTGCGTCTATTATGCACTAAATGCTATATCAACACATTTTGACGGCAGTCTTGGACAGAAAATGTTGCAGATTTTACAAAAAGATAAATCATCTTCTACATAGCACCGACTTGCCAAAGTACTTTTTCTGTTTTTTCCCTTTTGTTTTTGATTTGTGTTTAATATATGCAAAGTTTTGCAATAATGGAATATTGCTAATATCTTACGAATAGATATGAATATAAATAGCATTATTTCAGGTGACTATCTTTGGAATTAAAAGTGCACAAGCACATTACAGGCGTGCTTAGAAACACATTTCAAAGTATAGACCTCTGGAAAGGCAGTCGTTACTGACAGTTTCATGGCATACCCTCGCTTACGCTCATTGGGTACCCATTCATCAGACGGGATAGAGTTTGCAACGCTTTCGACAAACCAGGCTAAATATACGTTTGTATATTCAGTGGTGTGAAAAACGTGACAAACCCGGCCATTCCGTGAAGTCAACACTCCAGAAATAGTCGAAAGTGCTCAACCAGTGGGTTAGAACCACATGGGAGCGTAATTTAACAGCATTATTTCAGGTGACTATCTTTGGAATTAAAAGTGCACAAGCCCATTACAGGCGTGCTTAGAAACAAATTTCAAAGTATAGACCTCTGGAAAGCCAGCCGTTACTGACAGTTTCATGGCATACCCTCGCTTACGCTCATTGGGTACCCATTCATCAGACGAGATAGAGTTTGCAACGCTTTCGACAAACCAGGCTAAATACACGTATGTATATTCAGTGGTGTGAAAAACGTGACAAACCCGGCCATTCCGTAAAGTCAACTGCCTTTCCAGAGGTCTATACTTTAAATTTGTATGAATATAAATATATCTAGTTAACTAAAGTATACAAGCAGTATTTGCAATGATATAAGTGAGCACAATCAGTGGCGGAGGAAGGTAAACATTTTAGGGGGGGGGGCAGCTCTTTTGAGTAAAAATTGTCGGAGACAAAAAATCATATTTTTGAATTTTC
>JXSR01S017942.1:17554-42079 GCA_000969725.1 Ophiothrix spiculata
CCCCCCCCGGGTCCGCCGCCTATGAGCACAATTGGTTTGTAATCAAGAACGTTATAGTGTGTCCCGTCCACAAAAAACTAACAATATTTGCGTGTAAAGTCCCTGCTTTACCGGGTAGTTAGAAAATATATAAGGATGCAATTCTGTAGTCCATGAAATGACCTTTAAAATACCATTTGCTTCATTTCCATCGGTAATCTAGAACAAAAGTTATGCTTTATCAAATATTTGGATGCAAATTTTTCTGACCGGTTTCATGGTTTGTGGTCATAAAGAAGTGGTGTTTCTAAATGGAAGATAAATAGGGCACCTTGAAAAATATTATCATATGCCTTATTTTTCAAATAAATTTGTTTATTATGCACATAAAATTGTAAATACTGATATGATTGAGTGAGCAAATCAAGAATAATGCTCAATTGCACGAAATTCAAGGGGAACTTACAAAATCGTGAAATCCGACCAGACAAAATTACATCCAAATATTTTATGAAGCATACAGTAACCTTTTGTTCTAGATTACCGATTAAAATGAAACAAATTGTATCTTTAAGCAACGAGATATAATATCTCGTTGCTTAAAGTAAATTTAATATAGATATAAAATGGAATATAAAATGGCACATAATTATTGTCTAACTATCCAGTAAAACCAAGACTTTTACACGCAAAGATCATTGAATTTGTCAATAACGATGCAGTCATATAGGTGCGTTTAGTCAACTCACGGTTTAATGTTAACACTGTGACAACTTAGGGGTAACGACAAGCAAGGTAGACCTGCGGATTGCAGTTTTGAATTATTCGCCCGTCATCGTTATTGTTCAAGTCAGTTAACGCTCACACAATTCGCTAGCCACGCACACTATCGTTACTATCAGTCGTTTTCAGTTGCAAGTTCGTTACCCTCCGTCGTTCGTCACAGTGTAAACGCATCTTTAGATAACTAGCTGGCTATTGGTCTCCAGTGAGTGCTTAGAATCGTATCCGGATGACTTGTGAATACTACCAATAATGTGTTTGCGCTGTTCCGCCACATGTTATGGTCACATAATGATGGTAATCGGAAGGAAGCAGCAACACTGCAACATCGGTATGACATTGGTACGACACCGGTGACACCGGTCGGGCACTGGTCGGCCCTGCGTTGCCCGGTCGGTCACCGGACTACCCTGGACTATTGTTTTGATCGGAGATACCTCGATTTTTTGTAATGTCTGAATGACACGGGCATTTTTTTTTTGAAAAAGTTCCTTATATAATTACAACTGGTAGATATTCGTGATTAAAAATAGTGTCTCCGTTTTATCCTTTTTGAAGATTTTTGATATATCCCTTTTATTTGATAAACTTACATCAAGCTTCGAAAGATTCTTTAAATATTGATACTTGTTGTACAAGCTTACATATAGGTAGCAAGTGAGCGTACTTAATCTTTTTAAATTTACAATCATGACAATAGTAAAAATAGGACTACATAGCGACATTTGTTGGTATTTAATCTGTAAAATTCCCATCGTTGTCCTGTGATCGAATATTTTGTTTGTTTATTTCTTTCTCTGTTTGTTATCCGGATATTACATTTACAAATGAAGACTTATTATAATTATTGTTTAGGTATCCATAACATAACCCGCCAGCTAACATGGCTAAAGTACAATATTTGCATTAATAAACGCGCATGACAATTGAGTTGTAGTAATCAAGATTATATTGAATTTAATTCATGTCAGTCAGTGCAGCTCTCAGATACAGCTAGCCGAATATTGATGTCCAGTGTGTATTTAGAATATAATTATGCGGATTTGAAAGATAAATTTACTTGACAAGATGACTTGTCAGTGCTTTGACAGCAAATGAGCCCACGTTGCATCCGCCTCTGCTGATAAACTTTGCATTGTGCAATTGTGCTGATTGTGCTGAGTAGATTACTATATACTAGAGCACACATTAAGCATGTAAGGGCTCTGTCACACATCACGAAACGTACGAATAACGAACTAATAACGTAAACTAGTTTGGTCATTGAAATACATGTAATCGATAACCAAACCCGTGTACGTTATTAGTACGTTATTCGCACGGTACACTCTTAACTTTTTTTACTCTTTTGGAGTAAAAAAGGAACCACCCTACTAGTTGAGTAACAAATTGAGCCAAAGTTTACTCAAGTTGAGCAACTTGAGAAAATGTTTTACTCAACTTGAGTAAACTTTTGCTCAATTTTGTTGAGTGGTTCCCTTTTTTACTCCATAGCTTTAAGAGTGTACGGTGATATGTGACATGGTCTGTAAGTCTTAAAATAGACTGATAGATATATCTTAGGCATATTGTATATTTGTGTCGCGCTCAACATCGAAAATTATGCACAACCTTGCGACATTTGACGAAATAACATTTTTCTTATGATATGAAAGAGTATCGATTATGAGATATAGTTTTTGAAAATTGACCATTCACTTTTGAAGTTACGATGAAAAAGGCACCCAATTTTCTTTCTATTTTCATTATCATTTTATAATATGTTTTGGTAGAAAATGACTACTGTTGTTGTTGAGCAGGGAGCTAAGTATTCTTTCATCCAGCAAGTAATTCTTTGGTTGGTGGAGTGTCGTCTCTTTTCTCAACTTTAACAGTGGATCCAGAGAGCTCACGGGACTTTTTTCAGGTGGTAGTGTGTTCCCCCTTGGCATCGTCCAACTTAAGATCATCAGACAGCTTGTTTAGCATTGTTCTTATGTGTAAGATTCATTTAACTCAGAATTGAGATTTCGTAAGCGAACTTTTCCTCGTTTATGACTTGGAGGCAAGATATTAAACTCTCCTTGCTTTATCCCTCTCCTGTTTTAGCTTGGTGGTCTAAGCTGACACCCAGTTTGGCACACCATATAACTTGGTTTCCCAACAACTCTTGTGCTGCTTTCATACTTATTGTCGATTTGCAGCTTTGTAGCTCTGTCGTCCGCTTGGTTTCACACTTTTGTATCTTTGAAGTTTTGTCGAATTAAATTCAACTCGAAAAATCTTGCTTGCTGTGCGACAAAATTTTCTCGATATCGGTTATCTCAGCGACATGTAGCTTTGCCGCTACAACAAACGGAAGCGACACGTTTTTGCAAAAAAAAGTACGTCACGCAGCGACAAAGCTACAAAAACTACACGAGTATGAAAGTAGCATGATTGCGATTTGCTAGAGTTGTATTAACAAGCATTAGACAGGCATTGGGAGCTAGCTTAATAAAGTACAACCAATATTAACATTGATAAACGTGCATGAGTATAATTGTTTTGTAATCAAAAACGCAATATTCACTAAATTTGAATTGCTCAATATCATCCAATCAGTGCAGTCATCAGATAAAGCTAGCCGGATATGGTGTCCAGTCAGTGTATGTTTAAAATCGTATCCGGATGGGAAATATACATTTACTTAGCGAGATGACTTGTCAATACCCAACAATGTGACGTGCATACGCTTTACCCACCTCTGTAAACAGGTGGTGTTGAATGCATCTAAAACATCTCTAAAACGGATGAAGGTCCCGCAAAATAATCTGATATTTTCACTGGTTTGATGTTAGATGTGTGGAAATTACAATTTTGATTTGATTTAAAAATATGTGCCAAATCAATGGATTAGAAATGAATGAATATACCGTATCGCTTATCAGCAAAAAACCATATATGAAAGACCATTTCAAACGAGCCGTAAATGCAGCAAACTTCAATTAGCGCTGGCAGATGAAAATATGTATCAAGGTCATAATTTGCAGAAATTGATTTTTATTAACAATCCATGTGCTTACTTCAAAGCACCAGTAAAATTTCATTTCTAAAAAAATGGTTGTAAATATGAAATATCTCTTCTTTGCAAATATTTAAAAAAAAATAGTGAACATGAAAAAGAGGCTGCATTTACGGCTGGTTTGGGATGAACGGTCACAAATATTCGATTAACAGCATAGATTTAGAATGAGTTGTGTATTTTCTCAGTAAGTAGTACCTTTTGTATGATTTTGCATGGCTTTTTGAAATTCCTGTGTCTTTTCGTATCAGGAAATGGTACCTTTTACAAGTTTAAATAAAGTCATAATTTCTGAAAGAAAATTAGGAAGAGTATTTTGTTTTTGTTTGCTTGATATATACAAAAATCCAAATCCAATTATTCGCACTAACAAAATAAATATAAAAAAACCCGACCTTGCACGCATTTCTTCAACAATTCTTTCGCAACGTAATTTACCAATATTGCTATCGTAATGTCCTGGTTCAATTTCGAAATGATAACAAAATAAAGAAGTACATACGCATGATAGAACTTAGTCTTCATATTAACGGTAACCATAGTAACGTTTTCTACTTTGAAACATTTACTCTATCCATAATTTGATCTAGAAAAGGTTATTGTAAGATTAGTATACACTCGACTAAATCCATCGTTATTGATCTTGAAATTGTACTGTTTCTAAGATTTAAAATGTTTTGATGACTATTTTGGAATGGGTTCAGTTTGATTTTGAGAATTGATGCGTTTACTGCCGCATCGTAAGAATTAACCACACGAAAACACTTAAAAATTTGAAAAATTCAAATTTTTGTTCTGTAGTCAAATATTTTGTGTGTGTGTGTTTGTTATCAGGATACTAAATGTAACAAGAAGTCATTTGCACTTGTATCAACAAATACTAGGTATCCTTAGCATTAAAAAGTAGTTAAAGTATATACAACCAATATTCATATTGACATACGTGCATGAGCATAATTGTCTTGTAATCAAAAACGTAATCCCGGGAACGTAATACGGTATATCATTGAATTTATCAATTTCATGCCAATAAGCGCAGTTAAGTTAAAAGCTAGCCGGATATTGGTCTCTAGTGTGTGTTTAGAATCGTATCCGGATGGGAAAGATACAATTACTTTTTGAGATGGATTGTCAATGGTTTGCCAACAACGAGCCTACGTTATATCCGTATCTTTAAACAGGTGCAACATGCTGAATACATTACATTACATTACATTACATTCAGAATAAGATAAAAATCTTTTCTTGCTTTTTTATTTTAAAATAAAATTTATTTTTAATCTGCTCTTGCATTAAATCAGATTTAAAATATCTTAAATGTCTTTTTCGAAGAGCCATTGAACTTTGATCTTCATTCTTTGATCATGAATGTTTATTTACATTCTCTTTACTATACGCCGGTTATAAGAGAAATTAACCACAGATCTTCAAGTGATTAAAGGCAATTTATCACCGACTTTGATTAAAGTTTAATGTGATACAAAGTAAATGCACATTTGGTGCAAAAACTGAATAGAGGTAGCAATTAATTGACAATGTGGACTTTATTTGATAAAATTAAGCCAAATTAAAATATATGACATTTCAGCGTGGTATTAAAAATAGCAACCTTATCAAAAATAAAATATCAATAGGAACCTTATTATTTGCAGTTGTGTCAACAAATATTAGGTATCCTAAGCATTGAAAAGTAGCTAAAGTGTAAACACGTTTGCTCATAAAGTTGGAATAACAATATTTTTACCACTTTTATATGTAAAGGTAGATTTATAAGGAAAATATCTGGAACTTATGTTGCTTTTAGTCAGATTTAACATGTAATCTCGTTGGGTGTGAAATGAAGCTTCGATTGTGAACATTTTTCTCATGCACTGGTAGGGAGCAACAACACAAATGGGGCAAGAAACGTGATTTTAGGTCAAATTTTGACAACGCCTTGGTCAAGGTCACATGGAACGTGGAATGGCCCCTGGTCGTATCTGACATCTTCAAAACTTTTAAAGATGTCATATACCATTAGGGAACCATTCCACGTTCACCAGAACCCTATTTTTGTAAAATGAGGGGCGTTGAAGGATAACTTTATGCTTTTCTTTCAAGCACTCTCGATCAATCACCTGCTTAGCACTCTATTACATATGACCACTCAACTTGAGTAGTGAAGTGACCTTGACCAAGGCGTTTCAAATCAAATTTGATCTAAAATCACGTTTGTTGACCCATTTGTGTTGTTACCCCTCCCCCTACCAGTACATGAGAAAAATGGGGTCATATTCGGAGCTCAATTTCTCACCCAACTAGATTACCAATCAAATCTTACCAAAAGCAACATAGGTTTCCAGATATTTCCTCATTAATCGACCTTTACATAAAAAAGTGGTAAAAATATTTTTATTCCAACTTTATGAGCAACCGTGTACAACCAATATTGATATTGACATACGTGCAAGAGCATTTATTGTCTTGTAATCAAAAACGTAATCCCGGGAACGTAATCCTGTATAATCATTGAATTTATTAATCTCATGCCAATCAGCTTAGTTAAGTAAAAAGCTAGCCGGATATTGGTCTCTAGTGTGTGTGTTTAGAATCGTGTCTGGATGAGAAAGATACAATTACTTTTTGAGATGGCTTGTCAATGGTTTGCCAACAACGAGCCTAAGTTATATCCGTATCTTTAAACAGGTGCAACATTCTGAATACATTACATTACATTCAGAATAAGATCTTTTCTTGCTTTTTTTTTAAAAATAATATTCATTTTTTTATTTTAATTCTGCTCTTGCATTAATAGCATTCAAGATTTAAAATATCTTGAATGTCAGTCTCGGAGAGTCATTGAACTTTGATCCCAATTCTTTGATCATGAATGTTTATTTACATTCTCTTTACTATGCGCCGGTAATAAGAGAAATTAACCACAGATCTATTCAAGTGATTGAAGGCAATTTATCACTGACTTTGATTAAAGTTTAACTCAATACAAAGCAAATGCAAAGTATTTGGTGCAAAAACTAAATAGAGGTGGCAATTCATTGATGATGTGGACTTTATTTGATAAAACTAAAGGAGCTTGGTCAGATTTCTCAAAATTTAGTTTTCAATGACACACACCACTCAAGAAGTCTAAGTTTCAAATTTCAATTGAATCGGTCAAACCGTTTTGATTTCATACACAATTTTGCATTTCAGAGCTGCCTATTGTTACTGTTACCATGATTAGACACATTTTCATACATATCTCCAAAACGGAACATAACTTAGCCGTGAAATTTCACATCGGTTGTGAGACAAATATGAACAACATTTTGATACCAAATCTCAAAAAATGAAAAACGTTAAGGCAATCGGATTATGCTCTTTTAATTGTTTAAGACAAATTAAAATATATGATATTTTTGCTCAATAATCAAGGAGCATGGTATTAAAAAAAGTAATAACATTATTAATAGGTATCTGCTGAGACAGGATTTTTTCCTTAGCATATTTAACAAATTACAAATGGTATGACAAATCATTGAAATGAAGAATATATGACGTGGTTTACACAAGCAAGCAGCTATTTGTTTGTTATATGTCTAGGAAAAAACACCAAATGTGAGTCGACTTGCTTTTATCTCAAAGCGCAGTGTTTTATTATGACAAGCAAGTAATTATATAAATATATAAAACATTCTACAATGTTGCCTGCGCAAGCATTACCGTTTATTTCAAATTACAATTCTCTCAAAAGCTAAATTCCAGATTTGCATTTTAGAAACATCTGTTTATTTTTTTGAATGCCATGAAAATTTGCAGTATATATCAAAATATCAAATAAGCATTTAATGGTACTTTTTTTAATTGGAGTAAATGGTCATCATTTCTTTTAAGAGCTAATGCAAATGTTAATTTACAAATTCCAGATTTGCATTTCAAAAACGTTTGTTTACTTTTTGTAAAATTTCATCAAAATTGGCAGTATATATATCAAGATATCCAATGAGCATTAAATTTTAATATTAAATTGGAGAACAATACTCATGTTGGTAACGCAACTAGTACACATGGTGTTGAAGTTTACTAGAATGGAAAGCAGCAAATATTCACATTGTGGAAGTCTAACAATACCACGTATGCTGATAATGGTAACATGGTCGTTACAAATAGAACCGAAGTTTGCCAACGAGATATCAATGAAGTAGACTTAGTGAATGGTCATGAAGGCACCGTAGTTGGTGCACATGGTGCAGAAGTCTGCCGTGTTTAAGAATCTGGCAATGGCTGCACTTTGGTGCTCTTACAACAGTTACAAATTCTCAGGAAAGTTCCAAGAATTACTAGTATGTTTTGTCGAGATTTCCTGTAGAATATTCCATACAGAAGAGGGTTGATTAAAAAAACAGAACCTTATATAGCAGTATATATATCAAGATATCAAAGCAGCATTAAATTTTAATATTAAATTGGAGAACAATACTCATGTTGGTATACATGGTGTTGAAGTTTACTAGAATGGAAAGCATCAAATATTCACATTGTGGAAGTCTCCAATACCATGTATGATGATAATGGTAATATGGTCGTTACAAATCGAACCGAAGTTTGCCAACGAGATATCAATGAAGTAGACTCAGTGAATGGTCATTTTGGCACCGTAGCTGGTGCACATGGTGCAGAAGTCTGTCGTGTTTGAGAATCTGGCAATGGCTGCACTTTAGTGTTCTTACAACACCTACACATTCTCAGGAAAGTTCCAAGAAAGACAAGTATGTTTTGTCGAGATTTCCTGCGGAATATTCCATACAGAAGAGGGTTGATTAAAAAAACAGAACCTTTTTGAGTTTATTTCTCACAATTCCAGAAAAAGATAAACCTTTTTACAAACTGAACTCTTAGAATGGTTCTTAAAATTCGTCAAATGTTCTTCAAGGTCAAATGCAAACTTTACAGATCTTTCGTTGGTTGCTTAAAGAACGGTGTTTCTTATAAATGACAAGCAAAGAACCCTTCAAAACCTTTTTCTGTAAGTATACGCTGCACATGAGATCACGTCATGTTTGAAAAATGGTTTTACATAAATCATGCCGATATTGGGCCGAATGAATGAAATAGAAATGTATAATATAATTTACAAATCGGCAAAAGGCCAATCAACAGCAAAGTTTATAGGTAGCAAGTAATTAGTACTATTGTTTTGAAATCTACAATCATGACAATAGTAATAAACTAATATCGGACAATATGGAGACATTTGTTGGTATTTTATCTGGAAAATTCCAATTGTTGTTCTGTGGTCGAATATGTTGTGTTTTTTTCCTTTGTTTGTTTGTTAAGCTATCAGGGCCCATATTCATGAAACCCTGCTAAGCTAGTTGCCTGCTAGATCCTAGTTGGCTGCTAAAATGCCTAGCTGGCAACTACGTAGCAGCCTACTAATTTCTTATTCATGAAAGCCTGCTAAGAACCCTGCTAACTAGCTGCCTGCTAAGAAAAGTTAGCTGAATGGTTAAGTAAATTTGCTTGGGTGTATTTGGGTGGGATGGTTAGTTAGGTCCACTTGAATTTAAATAACAAAAGTCTTGCATGGTACAAGAAGCTATGCCACACATGCTACTGAATGAAATTACTGGAGATGAAATATACCGTGGTATAAAATGAGTAGAGAATATGCAATAATTTATATTTAAAGCCAATACAAAGAAATACGATATACTATTGATATCTTTACAATCAACAAGAGCACATTATATTGACAAATAAATAAATAAATATAAAATAAATAAATAAACATGTAGGCCTATGTGCTTTCCTAATACTTGTGGAATTCCGAATTTAATTCACAAAATGGCCATAACATTTTTTTCTGTGATCAAAATCAATTGACTTTTTTTCTCCAGCAAATAAAATCTACAAGCAAAAGATAATCTTTAATGTATTTAATGTATTTTAAGTAATGAATGTTAATTCAGCTGTTTTCCACACACACCTAAGTCAAATATATGCCTATAATGTTGTTTAATTCAAAGCCTGCATTTTATTTAAAAGATATAAACTAAGTACTGGTCCTAAAACATTAAATTTAAATATACTTTCACAGACAATTATGATCATGCCGATATAAATACAAACTGGTTATCTCCTCTTGGTAGTTTGATGTATATATTAACTTTGCATCAAGAACATTTTGTGTAAAAATTAATTAATCTTAAAAATATGATCGGATTCAAAATAGGTTTACCAATGTTGACAAACCTAGCTCATTTTTGTCAAGAAATGAATTTACAGCTTTGAACGGATTGTTATTATGCATGCGCATCAACTTTAAGGCTACGGTTCTTTTTCGTTAGCGAGACAGCGGAACGTCATGATTACAGCAAGTTTTGCCTACTTACATATGTCAGAATATGGGCCAAATTATAGTCGGCCTCAAAACAAAACATCAAACATTTGGTCGTGACGTCACCAAAAATTTGATATCGAATTTAAACTATGAACGGGTAACAAACATTAATTTTGGTCCGATGTATATGGCAATTCAATAACATGTGTAATCTAGCGCGAAGTTTTATTTGGTCTCAACTCGGTGTTGAAGTTATTTTGCTTGGAGTCACTCGTCATTTTGACGTCACGACCAAATGTCTGGTAGGAAAAAATCTGTTTTTGCATTCATAATGAATAGAATCTTTATTTTATGCATGAATCTTTTTTTAATGATTTCACGTCCATGATTAAGGTCAAATTGACGTCAACAGTCTATTTTTTTACACAAAAATGTCATAATTTCATGATGTTTGGACAATTCGATTGTTTTCAAATTATGATAAATTTTAGGCTTGATACTTCTTATTGAATGTCAAAATGTGGTGTTGAAGTTGAATGAAATGTAATAAACTCACAATGTTTTACCTGAAAAAACGGATGTGAATTATGACCCTGAGATCTCCCCGTTTGAGCTCTGTATTGCTTGTTTTTGATATCTACATTATTTATATTTGGTCAAATATTAGCATTTGTGTAATTTACTTGCAATTTGACTATTCCATGGAGGTAAAAATTGTAATTTTTATGTAAACAAAAGAAAAATACGACATTCTAATGTTTATGTTTTAGATTTCAGTTCACGAACTCAAGGTTGCTCAGTTAGCTCACGTGACTTGGGCCCAATTTATGTGACAGAATCTAATGTTACTTTGTTCAAATTCACGTGACAGAATCTACTGTTACTTTGGTCCAGCTCATGTGACAAAATCTACTGTTTCTTTGGTCCAATTCATGTGACAGAATATAATGTTACTTTGGTCCAGTTCATGTGACAGAATCTACTGTTACTTGGGTCCAATTTATGTGACAGAATCTAATATTACTTAGGTCCAGTTCATGTAACAGAATCTACTGTTACTTGAGTCCAATTCATGTGACAGAATCTACTGTTACTTGAGTCCAATTCATGTGACAGAATCTAATGGTACTTGAGTCCAATTCATGTGACAGAATCTAATGTTACTTGGGTCCATTTCATGTGACAGAATCTACTGTTACTTGGGTGCATTTCATGTGACAGAATCTACTCAAGGTTGCTCAGTTAGCTCAGCGGTTATTCCCTTGCTTTTTAATACAAGTCTATCCATAAGCCATAGTTTGAGTGAGTCCCCACAAATACACTGGAAACTATTTATATTTTCATGATTAAGAAATAGCTAGTTGGGATTCACATTTTCCTGAGTAGATGGAGAGTATTTACCCTTAAACAGGCATTCATTGTCAGTATTTATTAGATCACCATACTACACTATTTCATACCTAAATACAATTAAGCATACATGTATAACCATGATAATACAAACCTTTACACGTCTTGTATCAAAAGTATGCTGTTTCAGTACCTCAAATTATACTAAATGACAGGTTTTTGTTGTTTTACTTACCGGTAGCACAGTGTTAAAAGTTATTTATCATTAGGATTGTTTAACAAACTAAATCTACATTCACTTTTTCTTCCAATTTCTTGAAGTTCAAATTAAGAGTTTTACTTTGTGAGATTTTAGTTTTCTTATATATGTATGATACAGGCATATTTTCTTATTCAGATTGTCTTATTTCACTCTATACAAAGAAATTATCTCAGAAAAGTGTTTGTCTCTAAGTGGTTTGTATGAACTAAAAAGATTGTCTTTGATAATCATTAGTAAAATGAACCAAAATGACATTTTAGTTGCCTGCTAAGAACTTAGAGCTGCCCCAGATCACCGCTAACTTTTGAAGTAAACTTAGCAGACAACTAACACTAGCAGGGTTTCATGAATAACAATTAGCTGTCAGCTAGGCCTAGCAGACACTTTAAGGGACTTTTAGCAGCCAACTAGAGTTAGCAGGTTTTCATGAATATGGGCCCAGGATACTAAATTTACAAATGAAGACTTATAACAATTATTGTTTAGGTATCAATAACATCATACGCCAACTAAAGTACAATATTTGCATTAATAAACGCGCATGAATATAGAGTTGTAGTGTAATCAAGATACATATTGAATTTACCAATTTCATGTCAGTCAGTGCAGTTATCAGATGAAAGTAGCCGGATATTGGTGTCCAGTGTGTATTTAGAAATTATAGTATGCAGATTTGATAGATACATTTACTTTTAAAGATGACTTGTCAGTTCTTTGACAGCAATGAGTCCACAGTGCATTCCGGGGGCTACTTAGTACAAAAGGGGTTATGTGGACGTGCCGCAAATTCGGGTAGCAAAATCAGGCTTTCTGGTATTCCAATCGGCCCTTTTTCTTCGCAAAATGTGGTATTTTGATGGGGTTTCTTACAAAATTTTCGGAAATTTGCGCCAAATGCCGCAAATTTGGACATTTCTCAAAATGTTAGAATATTTCTGCCAAAATATAGCAAATTTGAACCAAACAAAATGAGATTTTAGACTAAATTTGGCTCAAAATTAAAAAGATTTGTTATATGGATGGGTCATTTTATCTTAAAGATTGGTATTTGGATGGGTGGCTTTCCAAATTTCCAAGAGGCACGTCCCTATACCCAAACCAAATTTGAGTATCCCCCCCCCCCGGGGGGTGCATCCGTCTCTGCTGTAAAAAGATGCAATCGTGCTGAGTAGCTTACTGTATACTAGAGCACATTAAGTCTTAAAATAGGCTGACAGACGTATTTAGGCATATTGTACATTTGTGTCGCACCACATCTTAAAGGTAAAACCTTGCGGCATTTGACAAAATACAGATTTTGGATGATCTAAAAGAGCATTGATTTGGCTTTAAATTCATATATACTCGTATAATAAGTTTTTGCAAAAAATATACGTCACGCAGCGATAAAGCTACAAAAACTACACGAGTATGAAAGCAGCATTATTGCGATTTGCTACCGTTGTATTGTCAAGCATCAGATAGGAATTGGTAGCTAGCTTAAGGCTACAGTCCCTAAAAACGTCTCGCTCGACTGAATGTCATATTTACTGCAAGTTTTTACCTACTTACACCTATCAGAATATCACAATTTTGGCGTACATATTGAATAGAGTCTCTAGTTTATACATTATCTTTACTAGTAATTTCACGTCCATTATCAAGGTCAAAATGACGCATAAAGACTACTTCGAAAAAGTTGACCCTTTTTCGCCGAAACCTCGTAATTTCATGATGTTCGAACAATGAGACTGGTTTCAAATTTTTGACAGATTGTAGGCTTGATACTTCTTATTGGAATTACAAACAATATTCTATAAATAAGCTGTGTTGATTTTGAATGATCATGTAACAAACCCGCGTTGTTTTGCCTGAAAAAACGGACGTGAATTACGACTCTGAGTTCGCCCTGTTTGAGCTGTGAATTGCCTGTTTTAAGTATCTACATTATCTACATTTTGTCTGATATTTACTTACAAATTGAGCATTCCAATGAGGCAAAAATTGCAATTTTTATGTAATAAGGAAAAATACGGCATTCTAATGTTTATGCTTTATATTTTAGTCCACGATTTCAACGCTACCTTGATAGCTCGGCGGTAGATCCCTCGCTTCGTAATGCATGACTAACCCTGCCATAATCCATGGTTCGAGTCCCCGCAAATGCAGTGGAAACTATTTATCTTTTCATAATTAGAAAATAGTTAGGATTCACATTTTCCTGAGCAGATGGATTCCCTTTACCCTTAAAGTACAGCCAATATTAACATTGATAAACGTGCATGAGCATAATTGTTTTGTAATCAAAAATGCAATATGCACTAAATTTGAATTACTCAACATCATCCAATCAGTGCAGTCATCAGATAAAGCTAGCCGGATATTGGTGTCCAGTCAGTGTGTGTTAAGAATCGCATGAAGGTCCCGCAAAATAATCTGATATTTTCACTGGTTTATTGTTAGATATTTGGAAATTAAGATTTTGATTTGATTTAAAAATATGTGCCAAATCATTGAAATAGAAATGAATGAATATACCGCTTATCAGCAAAGGCCAATCAAGAACAATATGTGACCGACCATTTCAAACGAGCTGTAAATGCAGCAAACTTCAATTAGCGCTACAGATGAAAATATGTATCAATGTCGTAATTTGCAGAAATTGAATTTTTCACAGATTAACAATCCATGTACTTATTTCAAAGCACCAGTAAAATTTCATTTCTAAAAAATGGTCGTAAATATGAAGTATCTCTTCTTTGCAAATATTTAAAAAAGTGAAAATGAAAAAGAGGCCGCATTTACGGTTGGTTTGGGATGAACAGTCACATATAGTCTATTAACAGCATAGATTTAGAATGAGTTGTGCATTTTCTCAGTAAGTGGTACCTTTTGTATGATTTTGCTTGGCCTTTCAAAATTCCTGTGTCTTTTTGTCTCAGGAAATGGTACATTTTACAAGTTTAAATTAATTCACAACCTCTGAAGGAAAATTAAGAAGAGTGTTTTTGTTTGCTTGATATATACAAATATCCAAATCCCATTATTCGCACTAACAAAATAAATATAAAAAAACCCGACCTTGCACGCATTTCTCCAACAATTCTATCGAAACGTTATTTACCAATATTGCTATCGTAATGTCCTGGTTCAATTTCGAAATGATAGCAAAATAAAGGAACTTGGTCTTCATATTAATTGTAAACATAGTAACGTTTTCTACTTTGAAACATTTATTCTATCCATAATTTGATCAAGAAAAGGTTATCGTAAGATAAGTATACACCCGATTAAATCCATCGTTATTGATCTTGAATTGTTCTGTTTCTGAAATTTAAAATGTTTTGATGACTATTTTGGAATGAGCTCAGTTTGATTTTGAGAATTGGTGCTTTTTAGAGTTTTTAAATAGTAAGAAATAACCACACGACAACATTTATTTTGTGTGTGTTTGTTATCAGGATACTAAATGTGAACAAGAAGTCATTTGCAGTTGTATCAACAAACATTAGGTATCCTTAGCATTGAAAAGTAGCTACAGGTCACAATGATCAAAAGACTCGTACGACTCCTTTAAGAATGAGGTTCGTACGACGTTCGCGGCGTTTTACAAATATCTGACAAATGTTCATTTTTATGAAATTTCTTTTCTGGGCAATGTTAGTAGATGTATTTCCCCTTGACGAAAATGAGTTTTGTTTTTAAAACAGATTACAAAACACCCTTACGACTGGTCGCAAACGCCTTACAAACAAGCTGCGATCAGTTGTTTTGACCGTTTCGTACGAACGTCGTTCGAACGCCCCAATAACATCGTACGATCAAAAACAGTTCTTAAGCTCGCAGCCTGGTTATTTGTCATGTTCAATATCTTGCTACGACTGCCTTGCGAATACCTGCATACGATTGCCGCACGACGTTCGTACGGCGTTCGCACGACTGTCGTACGAACGCTTTGCCATTGTAATTCCTATTCAAATGAATGCTTTTTAATGTGGATTTGACAGAGACGTGCTAATCGTCTCTCTGGGATTAGCATATAGTAATCACATTTGCTTTATATGTTGATATTGACATGTTTGGTGAACATACCAATGGCTCGTAGGAGCCATTGGTATGCTGTTCTCAAACATTATCATTGTTTATGTCAACGAGGATAGGCACTGCGACTGATTTTTAATTTCAGGGGGTTGAATACCGTACTCTTACCGTACTAGAAGTTGAAAGTATTGAGTGCGAGTATGCTTTGCGATAGTGGCACCATGGAGAATTTGAATATGATGTCACCCCCTTTTTTTTTTCTTAAGCGAGGAATTTGTTGTAATGACGGTATTTTGTGCCGTAAAATTACTTTTACCCTTATACTCTTTTCTCTTTCAGTAATTCTACACCTTCTCTTAATATCCTTTCTTTATTTGTTTTTTCTCTATTTCGTGCTGTCTCCCCCTTTCCACGCTTTATTCTTGTAGTTTATTGACTAAATTGTCACAAGTCTATCGCACGAACACAGTCAGAAATGTGTGCGACCTTGCGAACTGATTATGAGTAAACACTCTTTCGTAAGACCACCGCAAGACGTTCGTACGAATGTTTACGAAGTGGTCAAATATACATTGTTAATCGGTCGTACGACCGCCGTACGACCTATTGTGACCATAGCTTTAGTTATCAGATTAAAGCTAGCCGGGTATTGGTCTCGAATGTTTCTTTAGAATCGTAGCCGGATGACAGAGATACAATTACTTTTTGAGATGGCTTGTCAATGGTTTGCCAACAACGAGCCTACGCTATATCCGTATTTTTTAACAGGTGCAACATGCTAATAGAATAAGATATCTTTTCTTGCCTTTTTTTTAAAATAACATTCATTTTTAAATTCTGCTCTTGCATTAATAGAATTAAAGATTAAAATATCTTGAATGTCTTTTTCGAAGAGTCATTGAACTTTGATCTCCATTCTTTGATCACGAATGTTTATTTACATTCTCTTAACTATACGCTGGTTATAAGACAAATTAACCACAGATCATCAAGAGATCTGCTTTTTATAGGCAATTTATCACTGGCTTTGATTAAACTTTAACGCAAGGGAAAGTAAATGCACATTTGGTGCAAAACCTGAATAGAGGTAGCAATTTATTGACAATGTGGACTTTATCTGATACAATTAAAGGAGCTTTGAATTTCACATAAGTAATGAGACGAGACAAAATTAACAACATTTGGTACCAAAATCTCACAAAGTTTGAAAAATGTTGAAGCAATCGGATCATCTCCATTAAGCCAAATTAAAATTTATGACATTTTTGCTCAAATAATCAAGGAGCATGGTATTAAAAAATAATAACCTTATCAAAAATAATAACCATATCAATAGGTATCTTCTAGACGGATTTTTTTCTTAGCACATTTAACAAATTACAAAATGTATGACAAATCATTGAAACGAAGAATATAAGGTGTGGTTTCAACAAAGCAAGCAGCTATTTTTTGATATTTGTCTAGAAAAATAAAACAAATGTGAGCCGACTTGCTTTTAGCTTAAAGCTCAGTGGTTTATTATGACAAGCAAGTAACTATATAAATATATAAAACCTCTTACAACGTTACCTGCGCAAGCATTACCGTTTATTTCAAACTATAATTCTCTCAAAACCTAAAGCAAATGTCAAATGGTAAATTCCAGATTCGTATTTTAAAAACTGCTGCTTTTTTTTTGTAAAATGTCATGAAAATTGGCAGTATATATCAAAATATCAAATAATCATTTTAATTGTACGTTTTAAATTAAAGAAAAAACAGTTAATGGTCATCATTTCTTTTAAGAGCTAATGCAAATGTTAATTTACAGATTACAGATTTACATTTCAAAAACTTATGTGCGCTTTTTGTAAAATTTCATCAAAATTGACAGTATATATATCAAAATATCAAATGAACATTTAATTTTTTTTTTAAACTTCTGTTTACTTTTTGTAAAATTTTATCAAAATTGGCAGTATATATATATGTCAAATGAGCATTAAATCATACATTTAAATTGGAGGAAAATATACTCAAGTTGGTAACGCAACCAGTACACATGGTGTTGAAGTTTACTAGAATCGAAAGCAGTCGATATTTCACATTGTGAAAGTCTGCCAATATAATTTACAATTGGAGAAATGAATGTACGTATGGTGATAATGTTAACATAGTCGTTACAAAAAGAACCGAAGTTTGCCAACGAGTTTTCAATGAAGTAGACTCAGTGAATGGTCATTTGGGCACCGAAGCTGGTGCACATGGTGCAGAAGTCTGTCGTATTTGAGAATCTGGCAATGGTTGCACTTTGGTGTTCTTACAACAGTTACAAATTCTCAGGAAAGTTCCAAGAAACACCAGTATGTTTTGTCGAGATTTCCTGCGGAATATTCCATAGAGAAGAGGGTTGATTATGGCGAGACTAAGATAGAGATGGACAGCCACGGCGTCTGCGGTGGGAGAATACCAAATGTGAAATTTGTTGAGCAGTACACGCACCTGCAATGACAAGATAAAATAAAAAAGGAAAGATTGTGTTAGAAAGAACTTGCTATACATTACCATAGTTTATTTGAGCTAAAAATGCAAGAGCCCAGAGAATTGATCAGCGTATCAGCGTATATCTTCGTTTTAATCTGCCAGAATGAAGCCAACAATTGTCCAAAATCGATTTTTTGCAAAATTTACAAAATTATGCATACTTAAATTTAAGACAAAATCAAAAGAAATACATTTTTTTAAATTTTTCTTTAAAATCATACATTTTGGTAGACAACGTTCATCACCATCATATTCAGTTTGAAATTCCACTGCCCGACTCCACTGCTAGAAATGTATAGGATCCCTAATGTGGTCTAAATAAGCGAGTATTAGAACAATTGTCTCCTATAATACTCCCACTACACGAAGTCATTTGTTGATTTCACCTGGATTTACTTTAAATTGATAAGCATGATAAGTGCAATATAAGAAAACTTTTCCACTTAAATAGAATGATAGAACAATAGAAAACAATCTTGAACACGATTGAAAAGGACGTACTGCTTTCAAAACGGTTTTGTCTTAATGGACAGCACGTATTTTCTCTAAAGGTGTTTCCTCGCAGAAGCAAATGTCCATTGAATTTCTTTAAAATCTAGTATATATTTTTAGAATTATTTGTACTAATCTCAAATCTAAATTAAAAACAATAGGTCCCAAGCTCATTTTTGAGATACATGCATTTCTAAAAGTACGTGTTTCCCCCAAAACGTACCCGACTTGTCATATAAAGTATAGGGACAATTTAAAAAAGTCAATCATTGCCTGCTTTTGCGAGGAAACATCTTAAGTAATGCGTTCAGTTTAATACACATACAAACATGGACCAAGTATGAAGTATTGTTTTTTTCTCAGAGACTAGACACATGATGCGGTTTTCTGACATGGACACTTTGGGATGGAACGGCAATTGATGAAGGGATGAAAAATCAGAGACATATATCAGTTTTGGTAAACATGTCGATATGTCTTTCTACAAACATTCTTAAGGTATCTTTTCGTTAAACAAATAGTACACATTTTTGTCAATTCAAGTGCAATTCTTGACCAATATGTAAATCTTTGATTTGGGGTAAAATTCGCTTTTTTTTTTAATCCTTAGACATACATGAATTGATGAGAATATATTTCAAGCCTATTTGTTGCATATTATTATGATTTTTACTAGTGTGGACGTTATGTGCACCTGTTTGTTTTTTCTTTCGTAGAACTGATGATTTGGAAATGTCAATTAATTATTAAAGAAAAGAGAAAAAATTAATGATGTTTAAATCCTAATATATGTGGAGAAATGTTGTAATTCCCAAAATTTTGTGTCAAGATTGTGTAAAAATATAAAACTTTCAGCAATTTGAACAAAACTGGTTGTATCTCTTTTAAAAACAAAAATAAAAATAAAATAAAGCCACACAATTATACACATGGTTTTAAAACTATACTGTCGGATCTGACACCTCCATATGAAAAATGCATCACATCTTAGCCAATTTCATTTTAAATTTTACTGGATTTTGACTTTTTTAGTAGACGAGACTTTCATGTCTTTTAAGATTAAATTGGAAAAGTGCCCTTATAAATCATTTTCTACAAAAATACAAAAAAGAGTCCAATTTCAGTAACAAAAAAATATTGTATGGGTTTGAGGGAATATGTATTAAGAGACCAGTAGCAACAGTTCTGGTTTCAGTTCGACCTCCCTACTTTAGATATAGTATGGCTTTGTAAATCGTATCTATAGGTAAGTAATACTTTTTGAACTTAGTTTCCCAAATAAGGCATAAGTATAGGTTTATACAGTGTGTCTGAAAATAATTAGCACCCAACACCTTTGGAATTTTTTGAAAAATGCTGTTATTTCTGTATTCATTTTTCTAAAACGACTCACTAAAATTGACGACCGCAATCGGATTTACATAACTTTGAAGATATTGTGTTATTTTCAAATATCTTTAAAAGCAATTCAACTTGTCATCATTTAGCATGTGATCAGTTATGTTATGTGAAACAAGACATTTGATGTAAAATTGATTATTATAGCATTGATTATTTGACTCACCCAGTATGTGCTTCAATAGCTAGAGGATCACAGTATAAAGAAAACCTTGACATAGAAACATGATATAGATTCAGGTGCAGAATTGTATTTTCCCCCATTTTGTCTTATATTGACGTAAAAAATTTACCCAAAGGCCGTATAGTTTAGATAAGTCAATGCTATCTTAGAATCGATTGTTTTGAAATTTTACCTGAATCATGTTAATTGCTCGGTTAGTAAATCGTGAATGCAATTTTTCTTGATTCAATAATAAGTTAAACTGTATCAATAATGTAAAGTTTATTTTGTGAAACTATACCTGCTTGTGTAGGTGTCAGATGTTGAGATGACATGTTTACTTTAAGGCAAAGATGACATTCATTACGTTTCTGTAACGCAGAACGGAGGAAACTATCTAAGATTAAATTAACATTGTGCCAATCGATAAAAAAATAATGTAATTTACTCGACAAACGGCCAATCAAAACAAATACCAATAACCAAGCTTTAGGCATCATCGTTCCGTCGATGTAGAAAATCATTTTTATACAAGTTGATTGAGAGTACTGACGAGAACTTGGAGCAATAACCTTTTCTACCTTTTAACTATATAACAAAAAAAATCGAACCAAAAGTTATACATAATAATAATTATGTACCTGGAAAATGTTTTAGGAATTTTAAGTAAAAATCAATGCCAAAACGGTTTCAAGTAAAATTAACTTAAAATAATCAAGGCGAGATAGTAAATCAACTTGGATTATTTAAGCCGAGACGGTTTCAAGTAAAAATAACTTAAGTTATAATCATGGCAAGTCGATAAATCAACTTATTATTATTTAAGCCGATATGATTTTAAACTTTTAAGTAAAACTACCTTTAAATAATCAAGACAAGACTTTTTTAAAGTTGTCTCAAAATAATTTTTGGAAGTTTTAAGTAACTGTAACATGCAGAAGTAACATGACATGTGGTAAATAGCACATATTGTAACTTTATTAATTTTTGAGTATTGTAGTTTCTTTATTTTATGTAGCTTCTTTATTTTATTTTATTTTTCAAATAACAAATGGAATTCTATTTATTAGAAGTGTTCTCGAAACAAAAATACACCGAGTAATGTGTTTGCCATGGTAAAACACTTAGTTTATGCGATAAAACTAACAATTTGAGTATTGTTAACTTATTTTCCGAGTGTGTGTACAGTCATTCCGGATTTCTCTTTGTTGCTCAGCTGTCATCTACAAATTGGAAGAAAAGAACTCGCTCGCGGCAACACATCCCTGATTAACAAACAGTTTTGTCATAATTTACTTTTATTGCCAGTTATTGGTATCAAATTATTTCTATTCTTAATTTTGAAAAAGGAATATGCATGATAGAACTTTGTTTTCATCCTGCCTGCAACCACTGTAACCATAGTAACATTTTTTTCTACTTCCTAACATTTTCTTGTAGGTTTATCTTAAGTCCGCTCAATTAAATCCTTTGACATTGATTTTGAACTTTAATATTTTCGTGGTTTTAAATCTATGCTGATATAGTTATTTTATGATTTTAAATGTTTACACAGTATTTTAGAAAAAGCTCAGAGAATTTGCCTTTTTCAAAGAGTCTTTATTTTACATGTTTTATAAGAGCACTAATTACGCGGAGACATTTGTTGATGGTTACCATAAAACAGATAATATTTAAATTTGTGGAAACTGTTTTAAGTGTTTTCAACCTTACAGTTTATAATTAAAATGCTGAATATTTTGATTATGACTTTTGTAATATGATATGACTTTTATTAACGGAAACTACTTTTAAATTGATGGACATTTTCCCGTTTTCCACTATTTTGTTAAATTCTTCCTCACAAAAAAAAAATCAGCTGCAATAAATTGATTGATATTGAAAAAACGAAACTGCCAGAAAACTATGTCAATTTATGTGATGATATATTTTAACAGTGCGGTGGTCCAATGCAGGGCTCGAACTTGTGACTTACAGGTTTGGAATCCTCATACAACTTATCCACTAAAAAGATACTATTTGCAAATAAAAACATACTATACAGTTGTATTAACAAAAATTATATATTGGCCGTAGTATTCGAAAGTTCTAAATCGAGTTCAACTTCTGGATACAATTGAGGATAATTGTTTTGTAATCAGACGCGATGTAATATTATATTGAATTTATCAATTTCATGCCAGTAAGAGCAGTTATCAGATAGAGCTAGCCGGATATTGGTGTCCAGTGTGCGTTTAAAATTGTATTCGGATGGGAAAGATATATTTACTTTAAGAGATGACTTGTGATGGATACATCTTAATTAGAATTTAAAAATAAATATTAAAGCACACCATAGGAATTAGCACACACGTTACTTAATTGAGCAAGACAATGTTTCGGTTGAAAGGAACATTTCTGACCTTCATAATAAAAGCAATTTGCAAACCACAGCATACATTTATGCTGTTGTTATATATTGTTTTAAGAACATGATTATATTCAAACTATGAAGTATTAAATACAACCTATATGAAATTACTGGCCAAGGCTATTGGGACAAGATCTGGTTGGCACGCATTGTCAGAGTATTTGGATATCTTTAAAACATCTATATCAAATAACTAAAAATACTGAGTATGTCAACGCCACTAATCATAGCTTATACCTATATAAAAATGATTGCAAGTGCATGAAGTAAATGATGAGATAATTACATTTAACTCCATTTGCCTTGACTAATGATTGAATCAACAGAATCCTCTATAAAAATGACGATAAGAATATTTTTAAAGTCTAAAGAATTTTGGTCAAAAAGTTTTGTTTACTTCAAATTATCTGAACTTATTAAAATCTTATCAGTTTAGCAACATCAAATTTTTGTTAAATATAAAGGTGTTAATTCCAAAGATTATTTTGTGCTGCCGTTGCCGTTGCTCTTGATGGCATTGAAATTGATTAATCATTTTTAATTCCTTAATAGGTATGTTTGCTACAATCTGGCAATATATGAACGAGATCGAATGATCCAAACTGCGTGAGATGACGATAATAAAGGCCTCGAACTTTTTGAAGACATTTTGTTGACGCCATTTCCAAAATGTTATTGTAAACCAAATCAATAGCCAAAGCTAAAATAAAAATATGAACATTTCTGACCTTCGTATAAAAGCAATTTGCAAACCATGGCATACATGTATGCTGTTGTTATATATTGTATAAGAACATGATTATATTCAAACTATGAAGTATTAAATACAACCTATATGAAATTACTGGTCAAGGCTATTGGGACAAGATCTGGTTGGCACGCATTGTCAGACTCTATAACGTTAATTGGATATCTTTAAACATTTATAGCAAATGACTAAAAAGTGCGCATGAAGTAAATGATGAGATAATTACATTTAACTTCATTTGAAGCTAATAAGCAAGATGAACTTTATATTTGGGAAAATAATATTTGACTCGGCATTTGACTGCTGTGCTAGTAGAATAGGACATCACGCAGTCAGGGCATCAGTAGCAAAGTTACATATAATTCAAGTTAATTACTGTATTAGCCATGGACATTACGCGATTACACGTGCGTGAAACCTCTAGAGACTTTTCTGATTAAGTTCATGAATTCTATTGCTATAATTAACCGACTTTGCTATCAAAAAAGCAACAACATTCTAGATGTATTGATTAAACATTTATAAGTCAAAACAACTGTTTTCCTGCTTCCGCCTTCTTAATTATTCAGTCTAAAATAAGCTGGTTACTTAGAAAAATATTTGCGACAGGAATGTTCCTCTAAATATGTTTAACAAATGTTTGAAGTGGCTTAGCAAAATATTTGATATGAAAATGAGTTTGTGATTAAGCACTATTCGATTCTGGAGAGTAGATTATTATAATAGCCTTGACTGATGATTGAATCAACAGAATCCTCTATAAAAATGACGATAAGAATATTTTTAAAGAATTTTGGTCAAAAAGTTCAAAATTTTTATTTACTTCAAATTATCTGAACTTATTAAAATCTTTTCAGTTTTATGGTAAAGATATCTATTATGAACTTATGATTTAGACATTTGATCTTAGCAACATCAAATTTTTGTTAAAATGTGACTCTTTTAATAGGTAGGTTATCACAAGTCACTGATCGTGTCAGACTCTGGATCGTGTCGCTTTGACGCTTATTTTTTCTGTGTGTAATTAAGTTT
>JXSR01S017946.1:16497-28605 GCA_000969725.1 Ophiothrix spiculata
GACGTTGTCATGATTGCAATCCACCACATTCCCTTTGAGTTGGACACACTCGCAAGAAACATCAGAATCCAGGATAGGCCTAATACAGATGACATCTAATGGGGAGAGAAAATGAAGTATGTAGTTAATTAATGGGACAAGCTCCTACTTGGTTGTTTTTTGTTTACAATCAAGAATAGCCTGTAGCACGAATAACAAGGTCCAAAAAGATTTTTAATTTTTTTTAAGAGATGAATTTTTTGTTCATAAACGATTGTTTAAGAGCATAATGGTTTTTCAGAATTATTCAAACAGCAAATCTCACCTTTCCAAATAGTATCACTTCATTCCAAACATTGTCATTTTTCTTCGTATTCCGAATTCGCTTTGACATCCTCTTTTGATGTGTCAGTGAAATAAATGTTATGGTAACTAAGACCCAATTAATTAGTAGACAGAATGCGACGGGAATCCCAAACACATATAAACTGACAGCAGAACTCGAAAGCCAGCAAAATGAACCATCATCACCACCATACACATTGAACTCTGACTGAAAACAACCCCTGCACATTTGAAGCATGAGTAGAACCAACACCACAATTAATGGAACACCCCATCCAGTAACGATATGTCGGATGTAAGTCTTGATACTACGTGATCCTCTTTGAGTCTCAATTCTAAACCCAACAAATGTTGATGCTAAGATTTTGGCAAGAATTACCGTCCATGAAAAAACGACAAGCCAACAATAGTGTCTGAATGCCGCAAAGATGACACAAGATTGTCCGGAGAGTTGAATTATTTCTGACAACATTGTTAAAGTGATTGCAAGTATTAAAGATAAACTAAGACAAATGATGCCAATTCCATATAAATTCAAAAGCGGTTTGAATGTCGTGTAGGTTATTACTGTGGCAACAAGACCCAAAATTGATATAGAATTCAAAACAAGATTCACAGCGTCTAGTGTGCTAGACATATAGGCATTGTGAATATTTGATGTGACGAAGCTCGGTAACTGCCCAATGCATATTTCAGCAAAACCGTTTGTTAAGATAATATAATCACCATGACCAAATTTTGTATTTCCATAAAATAACCCAGTTTCATTCAAGGAATATTCAGTTTTATTCAATCCAACTCTTGCACAGTGAAGTACGGGGATATCAATAAATTCAGCACAAAATAAAAGCAATTCAGATATATCCGACTTGATATTAAGAACCGATATAATGAGTGATGTCGCAAAATGGACTCCATCTTTTGTGTAAATGTCAGACTGATTTCCAATGCGTCCCACAAAGCGAAAGTCAACTGAAGCACCGTGCATCCACTCCATAGGATGTTCACACATCTCATGAGGCTTATTACAAATGCTCAAAACATCAATTTCTTCAATCTCACACACACCTCGATTTTGAAATAATCTTTTGATTTCATCTAAAATGTTATTTGACTTTTCTACAGTTAGAGCAACCCAAAAATCATTTGATTCGGAGGAAGCTGGATGAAAATACTCTCGCAAGGTAATATTTTTGTAAATTCCATTAATTACTTTGGTAAAACATGTAATGGATGACCTTGCACCTCTGTAAATGATATAATCTACTTTGTTAGTACATTTCCACCTGCCGATAATGTTACTCGTTTCATTTTTCAAAATGCACCTTTCTCCTTTCAATGTCTGTCGAGAAGGACACATAATGGTTCGACAAGATTGGGATACCTGGTCAAACACCTCATTTAGTGAGCACGGGCTTTCAAAAGAGGTCTTTACCTTGAATTTAAACCGCCACATGTCTTGAATCGCACTCCTTCCAAGACCAATGCTACATCCGGTGGCAAGATTTGATAAGTCGTTATAGCCATAGTGAAGGGCACAATGAGGATTTTTGAAATACCTTGCCCATGATTCTTCAGAGCAGTCCGTTGTCCTATCTGGAGAACAGTAAACTCTAGGCAAAACATAATCCATGCAATCTTCTGAAAATGGGTTAACCATCTGATTAGATTCCAAACATTCGTCTGTCAGTTCTATGCATTTGCGGATCTCCTTTCCTCGGCTAACAATTGTTTTACCTATTCCCAATTCTGTTTTACAAAGGTGTGATGACTCATTTGTACTCCAAAACGTAACATCTCTTAACCTACGACTATTACAAAGAGCACAATAGATATTTCGGTAGTTATTACCATAGTTATCATATACATGCATACCAATCGGATGATTCATGCAACGTGATTGGATAAATGACTGGTTCAAAGATGGCGGACATTTACTCACTATGTAAACTACGTGTTCCGTTGCGTCATAGTTGTAAGTGGTAATACAAGTATGCAGATTTTTGCTGACAGTATTTGATTTGAGTAGAACATTGCTACATGTATCGAAGTCGACGCAACAATCACCGTATTCTTTACAGAGGCTATCACATTGACAGATTAGATCAACTCCGTGATGGTTACATCGGCCCTTACAACTTTCCGTCGGCCACACTTCAAATGACACATTTTGAATGGCGATATCTTCAGAAAACATAAAAAGAAGAGAAAAATATCAAATTAACACTATGACTGGCAAATGAAAGCCTGATAAATGTAATACCGTATAAAAATTCAATTCATGGACTATAAAATGATATGTTTACATAATTTCTGACTGTCTGTTAAACCTAAGAAAATTGCATGCAAAGATTGTAAGGTTTTTTCTGGGACACCCTGTAGACATGGAGCGAATTGGAAGGAAGCTTGAAACACATTTGAATACGCCAGAATAAGAACATCCCAACTCCAATAGCTCCCTTCTGTTAAGTTATGTAAAATATAAATGCATATAAACTTCTGAAAATGATTCAGAATCACTAAAAAGCATTTCCATGTCTTTATCCCAATAATAGTGTCACATTTGACCTTGTAGTTGACTTTGTTAGACATTTTAAGATACTTTTCCTTGCATATTGTTGCAGAGCTCATGGAGTTGGGATGTTCTTGTAATGGCTGTTTAAATAAAGCAATTATGTACTATAACAATTATCTAACAGTGTCTAAACAAGTCAACTACAAGGTCAAATGTGACAATATGATTAGGATATTGACATGGAAATGCTATTTTAGTGATGTGAAAGCATTTTCAGAAATTTGTGTGCATTTATATTTTTTAAATATAATTAACAGAAGGGAGCTTTTGGAGTTGGGATGTTCTTATTCTGGCGTAATCATTTATTGATAGTACTTACAGGCAGGTAACATTAAATACTTCCGTTCAAACTGAGAACAGTCCCCCTCTACAAAGCTATCAGGATCAAAATATGAAAGATTTCCATCCCGTTTTACGTCATCAATATTAAAAATTTCCTGACTTGCCAACCATACTTCCGATTGCATTAGGGTAAAATTTCTATCTGGGACTTGAAGTCTATCCAGCACATATCGGATAAATGTAGAGTCTGGATCCTTGATTACACACACCTTTCTCCAAGGTTGATCATTGTTGAGTCGTACCGCTGCAAACTCTCCATTGGAGTCATTTATTGAAGTCCAATGCACGTCCAAGAAATTAACACGGTTTTCAGGCTCTGATAAAAATACATTATAATACTCTTGTGTAGTTAATAGATAATTAACAATTATACAATAAAACTAGAAATAATCTTATGCTTTCTCGAATCCAGTGGGCGGCGTTTGTAGTGTCCTTGAGCAAGATATTTACCCTGATCAATCAATCAATCAATCAATGATACAAATACTTGCATAACATGCATACTCCATTAAGGATTCAATTCGTACAGGGGTCCCACGGCTTTTCGCGACTGTCCGACGGAGCAAGTAGAGTACAGTTTCTTGCCCAAGGAAACAAGGAGACGAAAACCTCCCGGCCCGGGGCTCGAACCCACAATCTCTGCATTACGAGCCCCGTGCTCCAACCGCTCGGCCACGCTGATGTGCTCCTCTCCACCCAGGTGTCAAATGGGTACCGGTGTGAAAGGAATCTTAGTCCCCTGAAATGGTAGTCTGCCTTCCATAGACTATAACGGAGTAAAGCGTGAAACTAATGTTGCGCGAGAGTTGTTAGCCTATACTTAACTGTACAACCCGGAAAATAAGAACGGGGGACTTAAATTCCTACTACACCGGCTTTCTTCAATGCTAAGAAGGCAACAGACTTGCGGGGAAGGAGGTGTTGCAAACCCCTCACCGCTAATATAAAATATTGTGGAGTCTGGCCCAAACGCTTCGAAAGTGAAATGGGCACTCCGACCTGTGAAATACAGGCCGTCTCCTTTGCCCTATTTTACTATTAATTATCATTATTACATCAATCAAAGTAACACCGGGCCGCTGACTCTTTATTCCCAGAATTCATAGCTCATTTATGTACCGTTTACGACACTGAAAATCACCAAAGGACATTTTTATTCATGTTGTTATGAAAACTAGCATAAACAATATATCCACGAGTTTGTTGTTGATAATGGTGCTCACTTAAATTTCGGTTCGGTAGTTTTTGTGACATCGCGCGGAAATATTTTTGGTCCAAATGACTTCCAAGTAAAAATTCTCTGACGTGTTAATAGCGATTTTTTTTATTGCGATTTATCATGTTTATGTTCACAGATAATGGGTATTTCATAAAAAGTGGTTGGAAGTTCTATTGTATGGATTTCTTTTAATGCATTGTTTGGTTTTGTAACATTTTTGAATTAAAACGTGTGCTCATTCATGCACGGATAAAAAAAAAACTCGCTAAAAAAAGCGCTAAATGATCAAAATAATAGATGAAAATGGCTTAGAGGGTAACAACAGAAATGTTTATAACAGAAATACCAATAGGTTAAAACGAGTATTAAAACAGTTAAATCAATAAATGTGACTGCTTGGTTTGTAAAAACCAAAACCAGTTATATATAGCCTAGCCTTTCTCCAAGGCGTTTTATTACAGGGTATATTGTAACATAGATATCTTAAGCGTAGCGTAGATGGGAAAGACGGCGCATGTCATTTCTCTGTATTGTAATGTATATGTCGCCCTCTACAACTAGCGGCGCTTCGCTCAGCGCTCGCAGATGGCAAGCGCCTCACGGTGCTTGCTAACTCGCGCCTACAGCGCTCATATCGCGCCCTCGGCGCTCATTTGAGTCAACATTTCGGGTATCGCTATCATTGTCTACTCCCAATAATGCAAATGAGGATAATGAGCTTTATTCCGTTGTTGAGTACCATGTTATATGTGCGGTAGAGCATGCCATTGTATTCAATTGGCTCATTGTCATTCTTGGGAGTAGAACATGATAGCGTTACCACATTTCGAAGCGTCTTTAACAAAGTCTATAAATAGCTATACCATTAATATGTTTTAAAAATGACAAAATGACAAAATTACCACCAAAATGTTCAAAATCTAGCGAAAAACTTATTTGGCAGCCATTTTGTGCCATATTTTGGGTACCCCTTTAAAGGTGAAGCTACGTTGTGATCCTAAAGGATTCTATTGAAAGTAAAATGTACCCCATTTTTGAGCGAAAATATGAATTTTGGTATCCATTTTTGCTTCATAATTTGCGCTATTTTGATTTTTTAACATATAACCCTACATAATTTATTCTCAGATGTTTATCATGTTTATGTTGCAAGTCTCCTAGGTATTTTCAAGTGATTGTTCTGGTTATTTGATGTTTTAGTATTGCTATAAAGTTGACATTACCCACTTTAAAGCCAAAAATTGCATTGTGCGGCCACTTTAGACATTCAGCATTGAAAATTTAACTCATTTTGGTGTATAAAAATTTCTATTAGCGGCCATTATGGATCTTAGTATGGACACCATTTTGGATTTTAAGCATTTAAATAACCTAAGGGATAAATGTAACTCTTGTAACCCTCAAACCAAATTTCCACACATTAATTTGACCATTTGTTAGCTTCTGTTACCCTTTTTGTGCATAAAAACGCATTTTATTGGCCATTTGGATCCCTACGGACGAAATTTTGAATTTAAAACATGATGACGACGTAAATAGGGTTTAATGATCTTGTTGCAATCCTTAATGTTATATTCTGTGGATTATTTATGATACTGTGCATTTTGAAGGCTGTTTTGGTCCATTACGTCCTCTTAGCCCGTACGTGGAGCACATATCCTAAAAGCTCTTATTAGCGATATTTCAGTCCGGTAATTTCTATTCATTCCTACGGTGAGTCTTTTGTTCTCAATAATAGACTCACCTTGGAATGAATAGAAACTTCCGGGACTGAAATATCGCTAATAGCGATATTTCAGTCCGGTAGTTTCTATTCATTACTACGGTGAGTCTATTGTTCTCAACAATAGACTCACACTAAGAATGAATGGAAACTTCCGGGATATATCGCTAATGAGATTACAAGTTTCCTTCTTTTTGAATAGAACTGAGATACAAGGCCGTAGCTAGAGGGGGTGGGGGTAGGGGGGGGGGGTGACAGCCCCCAATCATTCATATCAGTCGGCAAATTCATGTGCCAGTCGGCAAAATGGAGAAAAGGGGAGAAAAAAGAGAAGAGGAAGGAAGAAAAAGAAAAGAAAAGGAAAGGAAAGGAAAGAAAAGAAAAGGAAAAGAAAAGGGAAGAAAAGAAAAGGAAAGGAAAAAGAAAAGAAAAGGAAAGGAAAAAGAAAAGAAAAGAAAGAAAGAAAAAAAAACGAGGCAGGGAGTTTTATAATCCAAGTCCTGGTAGGCTAAGGGCCCTACTAGTCAGCAAAACTACAAAATAAAGGGCAAAAATTGAGCTATAAAATACCAAGTAAGCTAAAACTTTTTAGTTGGCAAATACCATGATCATTGACCATTTTTGACCCAAAATGAGGAGAGGCAGCACTATGACTAAGTAAAGAATAGGGGGCCCGGGGTGGAGTGAATTTCCAAGTCGGCAAATAGTATGACCAGGACAAGAAAGGAAACAAGATGATTTTGTAGGTGAGGTCAACTTGTATTTGGTAATTTTAAGTGCTGTACAATTACTACCTAGTCGGCAAATTTAAGATCTGAAAAGTTCAGAACAATAGACTTAAAGAAGTCCAGCCATGCAATCTGCAGTTGGCAAATTCATGATTACAAGTCAACAAGTTTGCTGTTGGCAAAAACACAAATATTTTGAACAAATAAGTGTCTTTTTTACAGCTTTTACAGTGCAAGTATCTTTAAATCTTTCTAGAATTCTCTTTAAAGTATTCACCAAATGCCATGAATTTAATTCAAAAAAATCAAAACCTTTCAGCTTCTGAAGGGCAATCCCCCTCAGACTCCCCCTGTCCAAATGTCTTCATATCTGTCTACAATTCTCTCTAAAGTATTAACAAAAATGCCACGAAAATCAATTCAAAAATCTGTCAGCTTCTCAGGGGGCCACATCCCCCCTCAGACTCCCCCCTGTGCAAATATCTTCATATCTGTCTAGCATTCTCTTTGAAGTATTCACCAAATGACAAAAATGCCACGAAATAAATTCAAAAATCAAAAATCTTTCAGCTTCTCAGGGGGGAACATCCCCCCCTCAGACTCCCGCTGTGCAAATATCTTCATATCTGTCTAGAATTCTCTTTAAAGTATTCACAAAAAGCCAAAAATGCCACGAAATCAATTCAAAAATCAAAAACCTTTCAGCTTCTGTGGGGATCCCCCCTCAGACCCCCCCTGCGCAAATATCTTCATATCTGTCTAGAATTCTCTTTATAGTATTCACCAAATGCCACGAATTCAATTCAAAAACCAACTTTAGTCGGCAAATCCGCTAACTTTAGTTGGTCAAATTTAGCTGGTACACCCCAACCCAATCAAAATGCTTCTGGCTACGGCCCTGCTGAGATATCGGTTATTTCAGGCCGATATCGGGTATTTCGGTGGTGGAATATAGAGGGAATGTAAACGTCATGAAATTTAAATGAAAATAAGTTTTTTGACGGCCATTTAGATTGTAAGATCAATTTAAACTTCTTTCAAACCAAATGTATTTGTTTTAGCTTCAGCAACAATTTTACAATGATAATTTTGGACAAATTAGAATTCCTGGTTTCTTTCACTCACGAAGTAAGGGCTAAGAGTATATTGTACAATTGTGTTGGGAGTGGTCTTCTTTCTCTTTCTCTTTTTCTTGCTATCTTTTCTATCGGCCAGCATGAATAGATTAGCCATTTCTGGCTATCCAGGTTTGTAATTTTGTATGAGCTAGGAAGAGACCATGAGTTCATCATGGATCTATTATGGCATGTGTCCGTCAAGGACCAACCGAGGTAAAAACACAAACAAACAATGATGAAAATATTGTACTCGCTCGGCCATTTCCAGTAAAAAAATCGATATCGATTATTTGAACCAAAACTAGCTCAAACGATTTGGAGCCAGGTTTTTTTTCAGCAACAAGCCTGTAAATTACTACACTTTTGATGAGTTACTCTATAAATATTGAACCTCTAAGTAAAAAATGAAAGGGTGCAGTTACCCGTAGTCTGCGCACACACAAGGAAGCAGGCAACATACCCTCACGTTCATCAGGATGAACCGACCAATAATATTTCGAGGTCGAGAACATTTATGAATATGAGTTACAAGATCAAAATAAATCAAGTACTTGAAAAAGCACACAAATGTTAGGCCTATATTTTTTGTTTCCAGTATTTGATTTATTTTGATGTTATTTGAAACACATCTGGATGACTAATCTTCACCACCAATTTATTTATGAGGTATAGTAATACTAGTATATTTTTGGACAGTTTGGTGCAGCGCTTCGTCCTTCACCTTTCAGCAATGTAGGCCATGTTCGATTCCCGATCTGACCAAGGTTTCATGGTTGTCGATCATTCGTCTTGGCAGGTATTCTTTGAGCACTTGCTCTCTCCTCCTGCTTCTAAAATCGAAAATTGTTTCCAAGATTTTGTCTTGAACATTGTGGAGGCGTCCCTATAATTTAATGCACGCACATATTGTGATTAGCCTGCCTTCAATGCAGAATGTTATACAAATATAAAATTTACCTGTCGAGCAAATGACGCCTGCGTCATGTGAGCGGCATAAACATGTTTCTCTAATCCAGTTGTCTGATTCGCCGACCAGACTTTGACCACCATCCAGAAAAGCTTCAACTCTACCATTGCCATTGGATGTTGCTATGTTTAACGTAGCTACAGCTTTAGTATATCCCAGAGATTGGCAAACAACATTCGCCATATCCACGGTCCAGTCATAGACGCAAATCCGACCCCATGCGGATATTCCATCATACATCTCTACCACAGGTTTCCTAAATGGATCACCAACAAGTCTGAAGTCCAGACTGTCTGTATAAGAGTCTGAACGATAGTAGATACATTTTACTGGTAAAATGAACAATTGCAAATCAAAACAAGGCCAAATACCAATGTGGCTCGCACAATGAGATTGTTAGAGGTGTTACTAGTGAGGAAATGATGTTACAATGGCTGTTATATTAAAACTGTTGATACAGTTGTATTTTAGCCTTTTTTATACTATACAAGTGTTTGCGAAACGTCCCGTACACATACATGCATTGTAATGTATGTAGAGTTTCTCCCCTCCAGGTATATAGCTCAGTAAGGTAGGTAAGGATCGCATTTTCAAGATTACTCATGTGCAATGTCAGCCTTTTCCGAGAAAATGAAACCACCTTGTGCTCAATACTACACAATGTTGAAGACAGAACTCAAATTTTATATTTTCTATAATACAGGTTATCATACTTTGAATATTCCTATTACTACTGAGATTAATACAACTCAACTGAAGTCGGTCGGTATTGAATATTTTCAGGCTTTCTTTCAAATCCGAAATTTCCCCATTGACATCTCAGAAGTAAATACTATATAGCTCGCGTGCCTGCGCGCGAGCAGTTATAAGAAAATATATTGTTTAGCAATTTATTTTATATATATGACCAATGGGTACTGTATATACAAAACATGGCCTGGCCTAGCCTGATCTGGATTGGCCGGTCAAAATATTATTTGTTTGTTCCAGTGTGAACTACCATATACATGAAGAATTTGTCTTTCATATTTACTATCAAACCCATCCTTTCTTTACAAGATGGTAACGGCTCGTCTTATTTACTTTAGACAAATTCTTCTTCTTCTTTCTTTCTGTCAATCACGTGATAACTCAGTCATGACTTGATGGATCTTCATTAAACTCAATCAGAAGGACCAATGACCTTGCTTGAACATGTCACATCCTCAGTTTGACCTTTGACCTTGATATAGGGGTCAATAACGTGATTTGGTTACAAAAGCTAACTCCGACAAATAAAATGCCATGATTACAGCTCTTGGTCATGTGACTTGACTTTGGTTAGGTCATAAATGCATTACTTTTCTAAGGGATCAAACTTCAAAGGTCATTAAAGGGGTCAAATGGGGTGGTCAAAGGTCAAATATTTGAAAAATCATTAAAAATCAATATCTGCCAAGTGCAAGGTGATATAATTATTCTACTTGCACTGATAGATTGGCAAAAATATACTTCAAGTCTAGGGTCTCAAAATTGTAGGTCAAAGGTCAAATTATCTAAATGCTCCGATTGGCTTGAAAATTGGAATGCGGGTACTTTAGTGCATCCTGAACAACATAAACATATTTAAATATCATCAGAGGTCTTTAAGGGGGTCAAAAGGGGTCAAAGGTCATATTCTCGAAATGCTCCGATTGACCTGAAATTTAATATGGGTGTACTTTAGGACACCCTGAGCAACATAAACACATTTCAAAAATCATCTGAGGTTATTAAGTTGGCCTTAAGGGGGGTCAAAAGGGGTCAGAGGACAAATTCTCAAAATGCTCTGATTGACCTTAAATTTGATATGGATGTACTTTAGGACAACCTGATAAACCTTAACACATTTTAAATATCATCCGAGGTCATTCAGGAGGTCTTATGGGGTCCAAAAGGGTCAAAGGTCAGATTCACAAAATGCTCCGATTGACCTTAAATTTGATATCGATGTACTTTAGGACATCCTGAGCAACATAAACACATTTTTAAAAATCATCTGAGGTCATTAAGGGGTCTTAAGGGGGTAGAAACGGGTCAAAGGTCATATTCTCAAAATATTGCGATTGACCTGAAATTTAATATGGATGTACTTTAGGACATCCTGAGCAACATAATCACATTTTAAAATAATCAGAGACCATAAAAAGGTTAAAAGTCAGATTCACAAAATGCTCCGATTGACCTTAAATTTAATATGGATGTACTTTAGAACATCCTGAGCAACATAAACACATTTTTAAAAATCAAAATCATCTGAGGTCATTAAGGGGTCTTAAGGGGGTCGAAAGGGGTCCAAGATCAAATTCTCAAAATACTCTGATTGACCTGATATTTGATATGGATGTACCTTAGGACATCATGAGCAATACTGGCTGTATCAAAATTCTTTGTAACCAAGTGTATTTGATTTTCAAAAAAATATTACAAATATAAAGAGTTCAATCATTTCAAAATCCTTGCTATTATTGGATAGCAAAATATCTTAGCCTTATTGTCTGAAAGTTTGAAGGCAATGGACCACTGTGTCCAGGAGTTAGGGTCATTTAATTGATGATCGATGCAATCACAGTTTTAACAAAAACCACACACCTTTGTCTACCCAGAGAGATTAATTTACATCTCTCTGGTCTACCGATGCTGTTTTCTGTCATATAGTGTCCAAAATGGGTGGTTAAAGTTACATTTTAACCTCGATATTGATACCCATAAAGATGTTATTTGATACCATATAATATGATTTCCAAGAGTCTCTCCTATCGGTTCATAGCAAAATAATCACAATCAATCCAGGTGTTAAGTATTAATGATGTCATAAAGTAAGAGTAATCTAAAAATTGCGATTTTCGAGAATTTAAATGAGAAAAATCAACACTTTGCTATAAAATTTATAGATATTAGAATTTCTTGAATGTTTTGCTTAAAAACAACAAGAATAACACTTTTGACATTTCTGTAAGTTTCTGACCCAGAGCATTTTGATATTTTTCAAAATGGCGCATTGAAATATGCGTAGTTACAACCCGGGGGGGGGCACTCAAATAGGAAAGTGACGTACCTGCTCCTACCGACTTTCGAAATGTAGGGGCAATAG
>JXSR01S017947.1:40974-51191 GCA_000969725.1 Ophiothrix spiculata
TAAACAAAATAAAAATAAAATTATGAATCATTGAAAATAAAGACCGAATGGCAAACAAATGTCGCGTGTAGTTTCGTTGCTACGAACTTGATACCTGATATAATTCAAACATCCTATGCAATTTTCATGATTTTTCATCATTCTGTTATGATGTTATAGTCATTTGAAATTGCTACATGTAATTGTATATAGGCTAATACACACGCAATTAAAAGGCTGTATCTTTGAACTTATTAGGACTAGATGGCTCAAACTTTCAGAAAATGCTTATTTTGTCATTTCCTTTGATATTAAAAGCTGAAAGTTCAAACTTTTTACCTGATAGATTTGATAAATGGCCATTAAAATTTAAAGTGTCATCACGGCAAAATTGTTATAAAACATCATTTCAGCTAAGAGTAACGACAACTCCAATTTCATTTTTTAACAGTGGGAATGTATTTCCTGAACCTAAATCCATAATATAAGATACAAAATGCATGTACAAAGCCACTAACATGTCTAAAATTGACCCAAAACACTAGTTTTGACAATTTCTTGACCCTCCCCGGAAAATCGTTTTTTGGCAGGTGTAACTCAGTCTCATTACACCGGCACCCCACCATTTTTCAATCAATTTTGTTAAGAGAGGTGTAAAAATGCTTGGTCAAATATGCTGCTGAATATAAGACCCGTAGGTATTGCATCTGAAACATCTCCCATTTTTTGACTCTGTATAGCCTACCACTAATTACAATGTTGTTTTTCTTGGGTTTTTTTCTTCTTCCAATGTATACATATGTTATAAACTAGTCCTTATCGTTTCTTAGATCATTCTATCCTTCTAGCTGCCCTAGATAGGGAGCTAGAGGGCAAACTACGAAAACAGGCGTTCACATGGCTCAGCCTAGTTACACATTTGTATTTTTTACGGATTGAGAAATACTATGTTCAAAATAAAGGCTTAATATAAGGTAAGACGAAAAGCAGAAGAAAAGGAGAGATAAGCCAAAAAAGGGCATAAGCAAAGAAAAAGGGAAGAAACATAGACATAAGGCACGATAAAAGGAATAATTAAAAAAAAGGACATAAGCCAAGGAAAAAATGGAAAAATACTCTTTCCTATCTTTAAACCCCTTCGCCTCGAACCAAGGCTACTTGTGAATAACCATTATATTCATTATTTTTATTATCCCGAATAATTGTATGTTCATTCTTATTTTCTATCAACTTTCAGAGTATAGCATTACTACATGGCTACTAGTATATTATGGCCTTTTCAATTCACTGTACTTTTAAAAATGTTGCACATATTTTGACTGTTTTCTGGTGATACCAAAACTTCCTGTGTTTTCAGATCACCTGCAAAAATCTAGACAAGATGTTGCTACGACTTTTTCACTATGTGTAGGTGACATTCATAGCAATAATGGGGCTCTCCACACGGAAGCGTCAAATCTAGTTGCATCTAGATGAATGTAGATTTCCGAAGTGCGGATTGTAACCACACGGTCGCGCGTCAATCTGACTTTACTCCTGTTCTACGTATAGAGGGTTTGCACGTGACGTCATCGTACTCATAACACCGTTTTCATGGGCCGGCAAACAAAAGGTTCCGTCAGATTATAATCTTTTAGCAGTATCACGATACCAGATCACAACTGATGATCACGACACAGTACATTTATTTAGTTTAATTTTCAAGTCATGATTTGTAGTCAATCACAAGTTTCAGTCGATTTTGATGTCTTGTTTACATGACACACTAGTAGTTAAATTACTCCGACCCCACCAAGATGGCGGCGAGAACGGTTTCGTGTATGGTGCGTATCGCATTGTGCAAACCCTCTATTGATAAGCTGGAGTGTGCGTTGTGCTTGGAAATAATGCAACTATGCGTATGTACACTCGCAGTCACGTACGCTCGTGTGATCATTTGCTGAAGTCCAGTTTAATCTACATGCATCTAGATGTGCGAAGTACAGATTGATTTGTCCATGTGGAGAGCCCCATTGTCGCCAATTTTCAAGTAGCTACCTGAAATAGAACAATTCGGCCTAGGTGTCTCCTAAAAATATTTTGAAACTTTTTGAGAAGTTTAAAGCAGCTGTTATTTTGTCTTATTTTTCCAATGAAGATCTCTTTACATTACATATAGAGGAACTTCTGAAGTTATACAGTACAAGGACTCAATGGAAACCGTTTTATTTAATGGGATGGTGGATGGTATTACTCAACCAACTGGAATCTATGTTGACGAAATCGGTAAGAATTGCTTATCAGCCATTCCATTGTGACTCGTGTGACATTTCTACAAAAATCCATGTTTGAATAGATCACTACTATAAAATTAGCTTTCCTCTACTTTAATTTTACACATTTTTGAATAGAGGCAATGCGTATGCATAGTTCACAATGCAAATGTTGGCCACGGACAAATTTTTTTCAAGTTATCGCAGTTTACTTGGCGTGACTCGCGTGACAGGCTACAAAAGCAAATTTTTGACCTCACTTGATTCAAACGCATTTTTAAAGAGTTCTACTCGTAGGACAAAAAACATTTTTTCTGCATAAGAAACCTTACAAACTACCCCACTCTAATGCAACAGTTAAACTGTCCTCAACATATCTGTGTAGTGTGCAGTGCGTTGTTGAAAATGTGACTCGCGTGACGTAGTAGTTTTATGCAAATTTTACTACAGCGTATTTTCAAAACGAAATGAAAAAACATGAAAACCATCCTAGATTATCCAAATGTCAACCTTAATTGACAAATTTTAAACAAAAATATTAAAATTTATTATAAATGAAGTAATGTAAAGGAGATTCTAAATGTAGGTCTTTTTGCTCTAAATTTAGTAAAAAACATGTTTTTGGCAATAATTCATGATTAACATACTCAATCTAATAGTGTGATAGCTCAAATTAAAGAGGACAATGATATCTTTCATCTGACACTAAATTTGTTACTATAGCACCTGTAATTTGAAAGTGGGTTAACTGATTCTTGTGGCCGGTAACCACCCACGTGCCGAAGTTTCCAAATACGACCCCGTGTGAGACCAAATATTAACAAAAATGAGTAAAATGATACCATAAATCGATCTTAGTGATATGCATTTTTAACCGATCCCGATTCCCGATTATTTGATGAAATAATCAACCGAAACCGATCGGATTAATTTTATTCACGATGTGCACGAACTTAAAAAGGCACCATATAATTTGTCTTTCAGCTCAAGAATTGTTTTTTAGTGACCATAGTGAAGGGGAAATTTATTCTTACAACCTCAATGACATGACAAAAACACCTATATTTGAAGGTAACATAATCTATTTCTAGTATTCTTGTTAATACCTATATTTGAAGGTAACATTATCTGTTTCTAGTATTCTTGTTAATACCTATATTTGAAGGTAACATTATCTGTTTCTAGTATTCTTGTTAATACCTATATTTGAAGGTAACACAATCGATGACACTACGGTGGATGGCGCGCATATAAATGCTGGATATTATTATTCTTAATGGTGGATGCTAAACAGCACAAGGGTGAATATAGGTCTGAAATATGGTCAGCATGTCCTCAACTGGAGCAGCATTTTGGCCGGAGAATATAGCATAAGCAAACGCATACTGACACGGGGAACCATGTTCTTTACTTGTTCATTGAGCTTATTAGCAAGTTGTTCCTTAATGGTGTCACCTAAACAATGTAGATCAAAATCACCAAATTTGTTATTGTGACCTGTTTCTTCAACATTGTTTTGCATAAAAATTCTTTTTGGCTTGTTTGATTTTTTAATTACCCTGTTTCTCAGTGGTTTATATGCTGTCATATTACCTGATCTATACGCATCTATATTGCGTTGTGATATAAGTCTTCTGATAGTCCCATTTATCCGAGGTTTGTCCTTAGATCTAATTACCACAAACTTTTGTGGAAAGTGTTCTTTATACTTTACCATGTTTACACACTGTTGTTTGAACCCAATACAAATAGGGTCATTTTATTTCTAAGTGTCAAAATAGATGGCGCTATTCACACAAAGTCATTTTTGGATGTAGAGGGGATATTCTGCTGTGTACTACTGAAATTATATATGCAAATGAAGCATCTGAGGTCAAGAACATTTTATTTATCACTTATAGCTAAAATATTCACAAATCAAACAACATAATCGATAATCAAATATAATCAATTATTTTTAAAAATAGGTATAGCGCCCTCATTTTTGCACAAATCTGAATTTACCAAAAATATCAATGAATTGGCTCAAAATTAACTAAATTTCAACCAAAATGAAATGAAATTTTGAGAATGGTTCAAAAACTTTATTATGAAACATATTCTAGTTATCTGTACTGCCTTTTCAACTTTCTATGAAGAAAAATATGAATTTTTGGTTTAAAATAAATAAATGTCCACCTCAAACAACAGTGTACAGAATGAATGTTCTCAAGTGATCACATGATGAAGCCTCAAAGACACTGCAATCCCAAGTTTCATTACAAAACCAAACGTGCGCATGCTAGAATCTGTTAACGGCCTCGTAAGTCTTTTTGGAAGCCGGTTTACTGATCTTGTGTAAAGGTTTCGACACAGTGTTTACTTTTACCAAAGGGAGAGTGTCGTGTAGGTTTCTCATAATGATTTTGAATATTAGTCGCGATTTTATAGAGACGGCTCTTTTCATGTGTTGGATCTGTTACAATTTGGCGAAGAGATGAGTGACTACACAAATCTTCATCGCTGAAAACCAAGAACAATAAAAGCAACCTTAATAGCCTTAAGAAGTCTAACGGTTTAGCTGACATAATCACGGAGTAAGAGAGATGACACTGAGCTAAAAACATGTCCCCAATTAGCGTCAAATCAGTCTGAATTGTATGTTTGCGTGTGCCTATTGTGTTAATACGTATGATTAGTGGACATGATCATTTGTTTGGGTCCAAAACGCACGTGTTGGGTGATTTACATAAATAATGACGTCACTACTGTCCCGGCGTATAGGATAATTGCATTTTTGGAGCGCCTGCAATATGTGTTTGACCTCTTGTTGTTTATCATGTGTGTCAGTAACTATGCGATAAGCTCTGTCCATGATTGTCCTTACATGCAAGTGTTTGTTTGTGCTGCAGAGGACTATGTAAGTTCAATTATTGATTTGTTTGATGGTACCACCTAGTTTGAAAGTGATGGGTATATCTAAGAAAGGAATCTAGTTTTTTTTTTCTCTTTCTTGCGGGTGATTTTAATATGGGCGGTAGGTTAATGTTTGTTAAAATATACAATCAGTTTGTCAATGCCCTTGTTGAACAATTTCGAGCCTATTGTGTCTCTCGGGACCAGCACAGCATAGTTGTTCTGGAGTTATCTAGTGTTTTCTCTTTTTCTTTAACTCAACATGCTACCAAGCAGGCCCGTTGCCAGGATTTTTTTAAGAGGGTGCGGATTTTCAAAAAGTGAACCTTTTGTTGGAAAAACGTTTGTTTTGGTAGACCCAAAACTAATTTTAGTTGTTTTGGCAAAGTGACAAGCTAAAAAAAAGGTTTTCAGTAGTTTTCCAAGCATTTTGTGTAGTATTTTTAATTAAGAAAGGACCTACATTTACGGTGTTTTTGGTGCTTTAAGGGTTGAGGGAGTCCATTTTTGGTTGGCATGATCGAAAAAAATATTTTAACGTTTTTGGCAAGATAGACATGTATTTAATACAATGATTATTACAAAAAGTGGGAAAATCACCTAAAATATGTTTTTAACTAATTATCCAAAGAAAACAATTTCATTTGTTGTCTGTAACTAGGCGACAGTCATTACGTACTTTATTTAATTCAGAAATTAATGGCCTATGGTATTGTAGGTGATTATATAAAATATAGTACAAACCCAGTGTAAATTGCAGGGGGAGTGGAGTGACAGTCAAATATAAAATTGATCTAGAAGATCATTGAACTAAACGCCAGATTGCTTGGAAAAAAGACTGTTATAAAATGGCTGTTTTTGTAACCTAAAAGTCTTTAGTCGATTCATCACTACTCAACCCTCAAGAAGCCCAACTCGTTTCGTGGCCATGTAGCTACAAGGCTGACAGAATTAATTATCACAACCCCGGGATCACAACGGACACCAATTGATTTCAAAAATGTGTGTGCCCCTGTTAGCTCCTGTTTCTTTAATTTGAGAGTGGTTCATTGAGCATATTGAATAGAAATGCAATTTACATTGTATAACCCATGATTATTATTGTGCATTTAAAATCGCGGCGAACTGTCCCATTTGTCGTTGTACATCCAATACACATGTATTACAAGGAAACGTTAAATGCTATGAACCCGAGTAAGCTAGTATGAACCAAGAAGATTATTTGGCCTCGATTTTTCTTTTCCTTGACCTGTTGATCCATACAGTTTCAATAACTAGGTCATGGTTGATAGTTTATTTGATTTTGGGTGTAATATGGCGGAAAATTTGGTTTTGGTTACAGCCGCGCTTACAATAAAAAACGGCCGATGGCGCTTTTTATTGATATTAGTTAGGCGTTGTGTTCAGGCACCTTGGTGTATATAATTCGACACAAGACGCAAGGTAGCCAACGCCTAATATCGGAAATAATGCAAACACTGGGATTTCTACAACAGATGTGAGTATAAATTTCATTATATAATACAATATTATTTTAGTCATGAAATGCATGACGTTGTGCATCATATGATATGCATGACACATGAAACTGACTGAATGATATCTAAAATGTGTCAAATCTTCATTTTCTATTTTCTGACGTAGAAATCAGATATTGTCAGGAAAATTGCTTATTTTCTAAACTTAGCGTCTCTAGAACCCTACAAAAAACCTACGTATGCTTACTGGAGTACGATGAGAAATGTTTATAGTCATTAAAAATAACTTTGATAAAAGTTAACTCGACATTTGATGTCATTTTCGTCGACGAAAACTAGGTGTGCAAAAATACGTGCAATACCCCATATATTCATTATCGTCACGAGCATTTAATGGCATAGTAAATTTTGAATGACATGCATAATTCCATTGTGAATCTTTGTAGTAAACCTACCAAAATTTCAAAGAAATCGTGTCATTTGAAATGCTTGAAATTATGAGATTTCGGCAAAAAGGGGTCAATTTTTTCGAAGTAGTCTGCTGAACCCATTTTGAACTTGATCATGGACGTCAAATCATTAATAAAAGTTCATGTAGAAACTAAAGACTCTAATACATACGTACGCCAAAACTGTGATGATCGGACAAGTGTATGTAGGCCAAAACTTGCAGTAAACTTGACGTTCAGCCAAGCGAGACGTCAAAATAGCTCGTACCCTTAAGCGGTAGATATACTTCGTCATTTTTGTAGTCATTTTCATTCAGAATTTTTCTCATGGTGATTGGTTTTTAAGAATGGAGTAAACTGTTAATTCTGAGTGAAATTTTTCATTCTAAATTTTCACATTATGGAAAATGTATTAAATAGAGACCTATTTTACACCCCATTGCACATTTTCAAGTGCTCACTGATGGGTAGTATAATGTTTGATATTGATTCTACGGCTAGATCTATTCATGGTAAGCTAATCTCTTCTTGCAATGATGGTTATGATTTACACAATGGTGAAATTGTACATGGGAAAATGTTCATTCAGAATAAAAGTTTACACCATTCGTAAAAACCAAACACCATGACAAAAAATTTGAATGAAAATGTCTACAAACTACAAAAATGACGAAGTATACCTACCGCAAGGTGTGTTCTTTTGGTGGACATTTAGGGATTTTTTGACGACATTTCCCCCCCCCCCTCCCCCCTCGGCTACGGGCCTGCTACCAAGCACTGTTACTGATGTTATCTTACTTTATATTCCAGGTCCAGGATCCTCCCAACCAAGGGGTTTGAGTGTATACAATGATGAAGTTTACTTTTGCGATTTTGGGAGAGACGAAATGTATAAGATAAACAAAGATGGAACAGGTCATCCATCCACAACGACATCAATTGATTATACCATTGATGGGGCTGCGCCTGCTAACGATGCCCTGAATGGCTGCTCAGATTTGTACTTTTTTATAGGTTTGTTTATTTTGTCAGATGCTGCTGCTGCTGCTGCTGCTGCTGCTGATGATGATGATGATGATGACGATGACGATGACGATGACGATAAGGTTGACGATGACGATGACGACGACGACGATGAATCAACAATGATGGTGGTGGTGATGATGAGAAACAGTGGGAAATAAAGTTGATCTTTTTTTATTTCCTTATAGAAATCCCATATATTGATTTTCCGGAAACTGTTGAAGTTTGCGCTGAAGAGATCCTAAATGTAGCACTGCAAAACAATGGAACGAGCAGTGTCAATGTGTGTAAGTAAATGGTGAGACAAATTGTCTCAGGTGTTCTTATGTTGGGGGTTGAGTTCTGTATGAGACGCAAGTAATCCCGGGGGGTTACTTACATTGACAAGGTATACGTATATGTGCCTGCCTTTTGGGGTGATTTTTCCAGGATTTTGGTATATCAATGGGGTGTTTTTCATCTCAGATGAAAACACCCAATTTTCATAAATTGGGTGCTTTTGGGAAAATTTGCAAAAAAAAGCACCCAGTTTGAGTAAAATTGGGTGCTTTTCCATTAAAATTGGTATACTGATGGGTGGGTTTTTGAGCCAAAAATAGGTATAGAGATGATCATTTTCTCGGAGTCTGGCAGGCACATACCCTTATAAAAAAATTGAAGACCCCCCCCCCGGACAAGTAATAAAGTGAGTTACGGGCATAATTCCCAAATAACGTAAAAGAACGATTGCTAATGTGTTTTTAGGATTTGTTACCAAACCACTTCATTCTCAAAGTCCATTTCCATTTTCAATACTTTTCCCTTGCACAGATTTTATCATATCTTGACCCTATCAAAACTGGCGGCTGGTTTTGGTGCTAAAAAACATTGAGTTATGGGGTGTCAGGGCTGAAAATGTAGAAATAAAGACTAAAAAAAAATCTTGCTATTATATTTATGACGTCGTTTTTATAGGTGACATTTCATACTTCATTTCCCTTAAAAGCTTTGTCAACAATTGACGGGACAGCTATAAGCGGAATAAACTTTGAAAGCGTACAACTGGAGAGGTTAACTGTTCCAAGTTTTGACACTGTCATCTTCGAAATCCAAATATTTAGTAGTCGGAACAAGACGTGTGACCAAGAGCAACATTTTCAGATAGAAATTGACTACGAAAACAGCACTCTTAGTCGAGCAGAACACATCATGAATATCACCATTAGATCGGACAGAGAATGCAAAGGTAAATTTGCGGAAAGTATCATGTATACATGTGTATGATAAATTGTCCCCACTGTTTGTCAGTTTTCTGGAAATACCAATTTCTTTAATCTATGGAAAAAGTAGTTAGATGTTTGTTGTTGTTGTTGTGGTGCTAATGCTGATGTTGCTGTTGTTGTCTTGTTTTGTTTTGTTTGATTTTTGTCTCGCCTCGCATTCCTATTTTCTCTCCGGCGTCCGGCATCCACAAATTTTGTCCGGAGCAAATCTCGGAAACCGCATGCCCTACGTTAAATATAGTGACTGGGTAGGCCCGTAGCCGAACTGGATCCAGCAAAAATTTCGGCGCAAAATATGCTAATTAAGTACCTAATTTGCATAATTTATGCATAAAATGGTTTAAATGGCATATTATACAAACCGTGTACCCTACATTCATACATTTTTTTGGGTAGATTAGGATAGAGCTGCGCTTGTGTCAGTTGCAATTTGAGCGCAAAACATGCTAATTAAGTACCTAATTTGCATAATTTATTATGAAATGTTGCCTTTTTTTTCAAATTTGTCCGATTTCAAAGTTTAAGGTGTCAAATTGTTCGTCTAGGACCATTGATCAACAGTGTCAAGGTGACCCCGGTGTCCGACCACTTCCTTGTGGTCAAAGATCAAAAGAAAGGTCAAATTTTCAACTTTGTGCGAATTCAAAAGTTTAGGTGTCAGATTGTTCGTCTCCGATCAAAAGTGTCAATGGTGACCTCGTCATCCGACCTTTCCCTTTAGGTCAAAGGTCTAAAGAAAGGTCAAATTTTCAACTTTCTGCTATTTCAAAGGTTGTAGTGTCAAATTGTTCGTCTTGGACCAGTGATCTAAAGTGTTAATGGTGACCCCTTCGTCCGACATTTTCCCTTGGGGTCAAATTTTCAACTTTGTCCGATTTC
>JXSR01S017951.1:0-19001 GCA_000969725.1 Ophiothrix spiculata
TACTAGCTCCATCGGATTGCATGATCTACGCTCCAAACTCGCTATCATACCTCAAGACCCGGTGCTATTTATTGGAACAATCAGGTTAGTCACTTTTTACTATACTCTGTAAATCTTGAAGTATGCAACAAGCAATCAGACTCTGTTACAATATCCATAGCACATCCCTTGTATTCTACAACATTGTGAAATGGTGATTTTGTATTGTGTAAGAGACTATTAATGATTGATTAAGATTGATTATGACCAAATCACTGTGTATTAATATTTTTTTTGTCATGAATTCTTCATGATTGTGCTATTATTTCGGGCTAATGTTGTTGCTAACACATGGACAAACATTGAACATAAGTTCATTTGAATATTCAGCAAGATTGGTTGAGTTGTTATGTTCGAGAAATACAGACTAATTTACTTCCCCGTATGCTCATATTGCTTTTCGTGGCGTTAATTGGTTGCTTGTTGCATACTTCAAGGTTTACAGAGTATAGCTGTATGTTGACCCAACATGTTAAACAACAACAAGAAATTTTGAATCAGGCTTCCATCTTCATGCTGTGCTCTTTGACACATGTCATTCTCATCCTGATTAGCATCTATCCATTGAATCGTAACCAAATAATCTTCTTTTTTTTTTCAAATTCATTTCATCAAATAAATTGTGCTTAATAGTTTCCAAATATGAGTCAGATTTTATGGGGAAAATCCTTCAGCAGAAGGATTTCTGATCTTTGATGGGAACATGGAAACTTAATTTTTGTCGGCGTTTTAAAACAGTTTTACATGAATAAAAAGGAATGAAGAAATAATCAGGTACACCTCTTTAAATATGATAGGAACGTGTGTTTAAATATATTTCATTCTTAATGGCACTATAAACAGTATTTCTGTTTTCATTCTCAAATGAGTTTTACCAGAGATGAATACCAAGTTAACATTGTTTTGATAATCAAAATTAATTTGTTTCAGCCAAATAACTGAAAATGATGCATTCTATTCTGAAGTGACATAAATCCGTTAAAGTTTGTTTGGACTTTCTAATTTTGTTGTGTTTAAAGGTGACCTCTGGAATGCAATAAGTGAGATTTAACCTTAGGTTTCTTCTTGTTTACTCTCAGAGTCAAAAGAAAGTATGCAACTCTGAGGATGAGGTTATTATGTAAATACATAAGAAATAGAAAAAATTTGTACCAATTAAGTTTATGTTTAATGCCATATTTCCAAAACTAAAAAGAATTTCGACGTGAAATTTTGGATTTCTAATCAGAAAAATAAGGGTTTTTAATTTGACATCGAAAATGTATACTACTTCCAGCTGAGCCATGGGGGATGAGAATGTGATTGGATCCTACACCTATTCTGTCGGACGCAGTTGTTGAATTTGGTGTACTCAGCCCTTGATACTTGAGTGGAACTTAATGTGCGATGTCTATGGAGTGAACCAAAATGTCCACAATATTGTATGTTTCCGCTTTGATTCATTAATATTTACTTACAATAAAGATGAAAGACACATTTTTTAACAATATATCAGAGAAAGGCTTTGATACAAAAATTAATTTAGCTGGAAATGTAAATTTTGTGGACCATTTCATTGACCACCAATGCAATGTTTCACGCCAGGGAGTAACATGGAACAGCCTAAATTGACCAATCAGAGGACAGGATTCTAGTCTGTGACATCAGTGTGTCCAACAGAATAAAGTAACTAACTGTTTCTCCTTGTTTCTGGTTTATCTCTCAGGTATAATTTAGATCCATTTAGTCAGTACAGTGATGAAGAAATCTGGAGTGCATTGGAAAAGACATATATGAAAGATACAGTAAGTTGAGAGACATGGTGTGGCATTTCATTCTATAGGTTCCACATCCGTAAATAAATTGGTGTAGCAGCCGACATTCTATAGGTACCACATCGGTAAATAAATTGGCATAGCAGCCGACATCTGTACTATAGGTCAAACAATAATTTATTGGACAACATAAACAAAAATCCATATTGCAGGGCCCATAACTTGTAAATGCAACCTCACTATGTATTTGTATTTATTGTCATATCTGATGGATGATTTCTGCATCCTTGTGACGAGAGGAACTCATTGGCATGGTTTTGAACAAGATTCGACCAACTTTGAAATTTGATCCCCTGTTATGGCGGCCATTTTGAATTTTTGTGTTTCCTGAAAAACCCTCAAGGGTAGATTTTTGGCTCTCTCCGAATTTGAAATCAGCAGCCTCAAAATGACTAGAATCAGTCAAAAAACATTGTATATGTAAAAAAACAAGGTAGCTTGGACTACAGGGCGATCCAAATTAGTAATGTTTGTGACTGAAAAATTGAAAAATTTCACTTTAAAATGGCCACAGAACCTAGCATAAACATTCAATCCACGAGTTTGTTGATGATAATGGTGCTTACTGGTAGGATCAAGACATGTAGGTGTTTAAAGATTAAATTAATTGCCAAAATACTGAATAACGCTCGGTAGCATTTGTGACTGTGGCACGGAAATGGCTTTTGCTCCAAATAACTTCAAAGTGAAAATTCTCTTTAACATGTTAGCAAATTATTATTGCGCTTTTCACAGATGATAGGTAACATACAAATATATAATAAAAGTGGTGGAAAATTCTATTGTCAGGATTTCTTTTAATTCAGTATTTTGTTTGGTAACGTTTATGACATTTTGGTGTTACTTTTTGGTAATGCTTGTGACATTTTTTAATTTAAAACATGTGGTCATTCATAAACGGATAGAAAAACTTTACAATTTCAGATTAGAAAATACTTTTCACATACCAAGTAACAAATGTATGACTGAAAAACCTGCATATGTGGTCAAATAAAAAAGCTGATTTTTTGCTTGAAGTCAAAAAAAGTTTCATTTTCAATGGGATGAGCCAGCTGTTCAACATAAATCCCCAAGGCCAAATGCTGACTGTAAACTCTCGCTGGTTGCTGGCTTATTTAAAACTTTATAGATTTATTTATTTATTACACCTCATAAATATTCATGAAGATATGATCATTCATTCATTAGCCGATCAAATTTCTTCCCGGTTGGTAGTTTTTACTACTTTCCCTACAACCTGATCCCCAGAGTCACAGTGAGATGCTATACAATGAGAAAGAGCCAAAGATTTGTTTGTAAAACATTCCTTTCACATAAAAGAAAAGAAATTTTGAATTTTCATTAGATCTCCTGAAAAGACCAATTCTAGAAATTCAACTTTAGAGGGCAGTATTTATCGTTGTCGACAACGATAATTACAAAATAAGAGAAATCTAAATATTTTGGAATATAGGGTTTGAATTTCACAATAAAACTTTGCATGCTGTCATTATTACCACTAATAATTCAAATGATGCAAAAATCTCTAAATGTTTGGGGAAAAGTTTGGGGATGATGCTGAACTTGATATGGCACATAATGGATATAAAATGCCTATTTCAAATACATGTCAGAAAAGCAGATGGTATAATACAGTCCAATAATGCAGTGCAAATATTGTGAATTGCCTCCATCTGTAGGTCACCAAGTTGGAGAGCCAGCTAGAAGCACCGGTTGTAGAGAATGGCGACAATTTTTCGGTTGGAGAAAGGCAATTACTATGCATGGCTAGAGCTGTACTCAGAAATAGCAAGGTAATCGACTTCTTCTTTCAAGTCATCTTCCTTGACGTGCACAGGGGGTGGCTTTGTTGGCTGAAGCCCCCCCCCCCAATATTGTAAAAATCATCTAAAATCAGTCTGTTTCTAATGATTTTTACTCAGCCCTTCCCACTCCTAATAGGCAAATCCCCTTTAGCCAAGGAAAAATCCTGAGCACACCAGTGATTTTCATCATTCAACTTCAAAGTAGGCTGTCTCAGATTTCCTGAAATCCCCTCCCCCACACCACTGTTTGATCGCTAATAATATATAGCCATTTAATGCTAAAGGCACATTATTGGTGGCGCTATTTCTAAAAATCAAGTTTCCAGGTTTTATAAATTTATGACACTTAGTTTGGACATTTGCCACATGGATAAGGTAAAGGGGGCCAAAAACAAATTTTATTCATGTTCAATTCACACAAAAAATATTTAATTTATGCAATATGCATATAATTATTTCAAAAAATGAATAGCGCCACCAATAATGACATTTCAAAATATGGGCTATAAAAGAAGGTATTTCCATCTAAAATGAGCATTTTTGATATAAAATGTGAAATTAAATTATGGAAACAAATATTACAGTTCAACACCTAATCCCAGAACTAACTTAAACACTTTTAAGGGCCTGCATGTATTGTAACGGTGCATTTTTGTTGAAAAATTAATAAATGAACCCATCAAACAGTGGTGCCCACAAGATTGTAAAAATCATGTAAAATCAGCATGTTTTTAATAATATTTACCACTCAGCCCCTCCCCACTCATAATCGGCAAATCCCCTTTAGCCAAGGGAAAATCCTGAGCATACCATGATCTTCATCTTTCAACTGCAAAGTAGGCAGTCTCAGATTTCCTGAAGTCCCCTCCCCCGCAAGATTGTAAAAATCATGTAAATTCAGCCAGTTTCTAATGATTTTTACTCAGCCCCCCACCCCTCCCTACTCATAATCGACAAATCCCCTTTAGCCAAGGAAAAATCCTGAGCACACCAGTGATTTTCATCTTTCAACTGCAAAGTAGGCAGTCTCAGATTTCCTGAAGTCCCCTCCCCCGCAAGATTGTAAAAATCGTAAAATCAGCCTGTTTTTATGATTTTTACCACTCATCCCCCTCCCCCCCTCATAGTAGGCAAATCCCCTTTAGCCAAGGCAAAATCCTGGGCATGCCAGTGATCTTCATCATTCAACTGCACTTCCTCGTTAGTTAGTTTTTAGTTTTTCACCATCATTAATATTAGTAATGAGTGTGACCAGTGATAAATAATCTGCTCCGAATGTAACAGCTTTTGCAGAATTCATGTGGACTTTGCACCTTGCATGGACAGTCCACTGTCGACAGCACCTTTGTCCAGATGCTTATGGCTTCGACAAGAAGCAGCGTAGAAGTAGAAGACGTAGAACAGAATACCATGCTATATCTCATTTCAGTAACATATTAACAATATGTCTATTTTCAGATTTTAATGTTAGATGAAGCAACAGCAGCGATTGACACGGAGACAGACAGTTTGGTGCAAAGTACGATCCGGGAAGCGTTTAGCGATTGCACATTATTGACTATAGCACATAGGTTGCAAACTGTATTAGACTCCGACAAAATCATTGTTTTAGATGATGGAAAGGTAGGCACTTTGTATTGTTATTGTCTGGGTTGAGATTTCCAGGTGTAAAATGCCAATACCTAACGATGCATCATATGCTTATGACGGGCTCTTAACATTTCTATAAATTCCAATTCCTTTGTAGCTACAAAATATCATGGCTGCCCTACAAAGTAAAAACGCAGTATGTGCATTACAGATACGTTGCAAGTTACTTCCTTTTCACTTGGAGAAATCCTGCACAAATGAGCAGAAGATCAATTCTCTTCCATACCTAAAGGCTGTATCTACTGTATCAAACATACAGGGTGTCCAAAAATTAACTGCACATTTTTATGTTCATAACTTTAAAACCAAGATTCATATTACAACTCTAGACATGTGTGTTGATAGAGGAGACTTGTAGAATTCTTTTGGTACCAAACATTATACAATCAGTAACAATATAAGATAGCAAGAAGGTCTGAAAGTTCAAAGTGGTTGAGCCAATATACCATACAGTGTTGACACTCTTCTGCCACTTCACCATGACGACATGAAACCTCATACAGCCAAACGGTTGAGAATGGCTTTATCAATTTACTTTTTCATGAAGAATCATATTGCTCAAGACAAAGAAACCCTGGCCCTTTTACTCTCATGATTTAAGTCCGTCCGATTACTTTTTTTGGGTTATCTGAACGACAGTATACATCCCAACACCCTAGGCTATTCCTGACCTGAAACAGAAGACTGCCAGTGAAAACAGGAAGATTAAGAAGAACACATGACAAACGTCCAAAAATTTGTCGTTAAAGTCAAAGAATGTTGAAATCTGCAAGGAGGCCATCTAGAACATATTCTGAAATACTAGGCAGCCTATAATCTTGACAAGAAGGAGGTAATTTAATATTTCCCTATGTTTGTTACTATGAATGTTTGTTAAGGGGTAATGCTGTTGCGCACCATTTAAAGATAAGCATAATGCTAGAGTTACGCTATGACAAATTAAAATTTTAATGAGCATTTTGTAATTATCAAGACAAAACTAACAACCAAATATCTTCGTATTAACATTGTAACAGCTGTTTCGCTGAATAGGTCATTAAAATATTCTAGAATGATTCTCCTGTCTTCAAACATAGATCCCTTCCCTACTTGTGAGTCGTATATGTATTTTTCTTCTCAGTATGAAAGCTCGCTCTTTACGATTGATGTAATTTACGATGAAATTGATTTTCAAAAATGGTAATGGCATCATGTTTAGAATCAAATTAATTCTAAAAGTCTCCTCTATCAATACATATGTCTACAGTTGCCATGCGAATCCTGGTTTAAAAGTTGTAAGCATTCAAATATGTGCAGTTAATTTTTGGACACCCTGTATGTACATACAACTTTTTAGTATGGGATTGGATTGAAGTGAAATTGTATGTTTACTAGAAGTATCTGATATGCTTTATGAATGCACATACTGCGTTTTTACTTTGTAGGGCAGATGTTTATGTTGTCAAATTTTCATTTGTGTGAAATTGGCCCCTGTAAAGTTGGAACCACTGTTCCCTCTAAAGTTTTGGAGCTTATAAGCCACTTTTACCAATTTTGACAAAATTGCAGAGGTGTTAGCACCTTCCCCGTTTCCTCCTCCATTGATCATGTCCATTGTGGCCAGACCCCTCCCCCATCCCCCATGTATTTATGAACAACCCCTCAGCTCAGACAAGCACTCCTAAAGCGTTGTAAATAGCAACAAACGAATCATGGCTTTACGGTCAGTGGTGGCGCTATCATAGCAAATAATCAACGAGGACCAAACTTGTTGAGTGCTTAAAGGGGATGAACAAACTGGCAAAAAGACCAAACGAGTAGCGGACGAAGCGAGGAACCGACAAATCGTTATCGGTCGAATTGAAAATCTGGCAAATAGATGAAATGACAAAATGATAAGCGGACAAAGTGATAGGTGGACTAAAAGAAAAACTGACAAATCGATGCATGGCCCAATATATAACTGGACAAAATAACAATTTGACATTATGAAAGAATGACAAAATGGGTAGTGGACAAAACGAAAGCTGACAAATCGGCGGCAGACAAAACGAGATCTGACGAATTGGCAGCGGACGAAACGAGGTTAAACCACAAACCGTTCTGTCACATTTTCAGAAACCTGTTGCACCAATTTTCAGGGCTCCGATGCCAACAGCACGCCATACGGCTTTAGCAGGAATGCTAATTGGTACCATTGTGTTGCATTTGCAAGATTTAAAAAGTTGCACTCTTATCAGAAATAAAGGGGTTTATGTTGTCCTGTTATCACTGTCACTCAAAAAAATGGATTGGGAGATTTTGATACATACACACATACATACATACATACACTGGCATTTGTAAAGCGCCTTTTAACCAAAAGGATACAAAACGCTGAGAAAGAGAAGGAATAAAGGAAGGAAGAGGACACAACCAACTAATTTGGTAAAAGGTGACTTTTGATTGACTTCTTTAACAACTCATTTTCTCTTCTTATACGGGAGCGCGCCGTTGTTGATTAGTGATGAATCCACAGTTGATATTCAAATAAGCGCGTCACGCATGGTACAGCGTACACGGAGGTGCGTTTACGCAGTGCACATAAATTGGCGCACTGTTCATCGCGCGTCGGGAACTTGAGTACGTGCAATAACTGGCGCTTGGGAACAGTTGAAAACGACAAAGCAACAATCATTTTGTTTCAGATTCTTCAGAGTATTTTCATTGAGATGAGTATCTGTTAAATTGAAAACATTTAGAATTTAATTCATACGTTTTCAGGTAGATTTTCGTTGTTGAAAGGTATTCAAACATGCTACAGAGTTGTTCATCACACTCGGGTGGCTGCATAGCCACCCTCGCACGATAAAAATACGCAGACGCATGGATGCATTGTTGTTGATTAGCGATGAACAACTCTTTAGCATGTTTGAATACCTAATTGAAGGAGACAATGGTGGTGGAGCCACTGGCCACAGCAGGGAGCTTAATTATACCACATGAAAGCACATATTTTCTCATAACCCTGCAGATTTTCACATCCTTATTATGTTTCATTGAAGAGATATGGTCAAAATAGTTCTGAATTACTGGAATATTTTAACAAAAAATTATATCCTATAGGTTTCAATGGGTCACTCACATACACATTTTTGTATGTAGCATTAATTTGGCTCAAGGTAAACAAATGAAACTTTACAATTGCTTTATGTAGATGATGACCCTTCATTCAAATATGAAAAAGTATATGTTTAATTTGTCACTAGATAGGAATACCCTACCTTTAACAGGGTAAATTTTAAGGATTACGAAGGGCACCCGGCCATGTCAAGGCAATTTTGAAAGGGCACACTATTTTAAAAGGCAATTACATGTTAAAGAATAGCATTAGGCATTGTTAAGTAAAAGAGCATCAAGACAACTGAGGGGCATTGGGGCAAATTGCTCTGAAGACAGGCTTACAATTTACCCTGTGTTTAATGTGTGCTTTGAACTTCTGCATGCTTAGATGGATTGAAACTAATCTAGGGTCATAGGTACACCTTTTGAACTCTCATTTGATAAGGTCAAAAAGGTTGTATACCAAGGTCCTATGAGGTCAAATTAGCCTCATTTAAAAAGTCCCATTGGAACCAAATGTGTGTTTAATGGATTTAAAATGATAACCCTCATATGAGGGAGAGTTGTCCGATATTTATTAATAACATTCGAAGGAAAGCCAGGCTAATCCCCAAGGTGCAAATGCATTAAATTCAAGGGATGCCCCATAATGTGAAAGACAGAATATTGGAAGGAATTTTGGTTTTAGATGCAGGAGGAAAACCAAAGTGCTTAGAGAAAACCTGTGAGGACGAGAATGGATCGATAACCAAATTCACGCACAATCTTGGTTCGATCGGGAATCGAACCCAGGCTGCATTGGTGAAAGTGAAAGAAGGCTGAAAATATCAAATTAGCCTCCATGTCAAGGTTGAAGTCCAATTAATGAGACCAAAGATGACGTGCCAAGGTCAAAGGTCATATGAAATCAAGTTGAAAGACAGGCTAACATTGTCAAACTAGGGATCTCATGTGAAACACCACATCTGGTCAAAATATAGATTACTGATGAAGAGGGGTTTCCTTCTTGACAGTTTCCCCAATGTATCTACTTTACTGTACCTTTTGTGGATGTGAGAAGATGTTAGCATGGAATTTGCTTAATTCTTGTTTCTTATTCCAATTTGTTCTTTCAGATAGCAGAGTTTGATACACCTTCCAAACTACTTGCTGATCCCAACTCACTGTTCAGCATTATGGTTTCCTCAATGACAAATAGAGATCCAAAAGACACTGAGGATTAAAGATGTTTATAATCATATGTACCAGGTACTCTACATTTGTGTTTATCCTGTGATAATTTAGATGAGTTGTGTTTTTTTTCCAAACCTGCGACTCATTATGATATATTGATGATTCTAGTATAGAACTTGGTAAATGAATCAAGCTTAAATTGTTTATTCACAAAGTTATGTCCTTCGTTTTCTTATCTCATAAGGCATCGTAACATGTCAGGGAGCCTGGTGAGAGGACTGGCATGGCTGATGATAAACCAGGATTCAGAGTGGAAGTCAGGGAAAACTCTTGAGTATATGTTACCAATCATATCGAAAGGTACCTTACGGTCGGCATAGTAAATTACGAGATACGGGCCATTGAAGCTGAGCATAGTCAAAAATCACTACCAAGGTTGAATTTCTAATTTCATCAGAAACGTTACCTTTAAAGTGTATTCTATCATATTATTCAGGTTTTAACATCCATAACATAAGACAAAATGTTTTTAAAACCGAGATAAAAATCCTTTCTCCATTCAGGTTTTACCAGCATAGAAACTTAAAACTTGATTTTCTCAGATATATAGTTTTCTGAATCAGCCAGATTCTTTTAATTACTAGTTTGGATGTAACTTTGCAATTGAACATCCAATAACCAAAAGCAATGTGTCATTTTAAAGGTTAATTTATAATCTTTCAGATAAGACCAAAAAATCAATTTTCTTTTTGGGACCCTTAAAAGGTACCTTTTGATATGACGGGTCACATATATACTTTTTGTAGTAAAACCCTTTGCATAGCATGGTGCAAGTAATGCTGGGTTATGTGGTGTTTTGGGGCTGAGGTGTAACCAATCAATCTGTGAATGCATAACATAACTTTTTTAAACCCTAAAATCAATCTTACTTGTTACGATAAAAACAGGTTGGACTATTAAAAACTAACCTCAAAGGATGTCCTTACAGGATCTGTGCTTCTAATGTTGATGCATCCACATGTGGAATTCAGTTCATGAGTGCAATTTACAAGAGGATGATAAAACTTGTCGTCTTTGCAAAATGCCAGGTGGAGATTGTTAGTGCTGGGTAGGGAACATTGTGTAAATTGCAAGTAATTTGTTCAAAAGATACGTGAGATATGTTTATTGAATTAAGTACAGTAAAACTCTGTATTCACAAAAGAGGAATAACTTTCATCCAGGAATAACTTTATTTTTCATTCCATTGATGTAGTCATTTGGTATTTGCAAACAAAGAGCAAAGTTATTCAACAAATTAGCAATTGCAGGCTTTGTAAAATTCAACTTAGTTCAGGACTGTGGACTATCTCTAATCCAAGAATGCGCAATCCAATACCTTTTGTGACTAGGGACCTGTTTGTTTCACCATGACATCAATTTCTTTCATATTGTTTTTACAACTTTCCTTGAATGGAATTTGTCTGCAAAAATATTTTCTTTGTTCCGTGATTGTAGTAAGTTTCCACTGTATTTCATCTTCAAGTGCAATTCATTGTGCCTTATGTAACAATTTATATTTAACTATATATTTTAACTGTATATTTGTGATGTATAAAAGGCCTTGCCATTTGAAAATTCTTGAGATGTGTATCCAGTTGCGTATAACTTGACCAGATGCTGAATATCACACACCTCGAGTTCATTGTAGGGCGCTGGAGCACAGTTAGGCTACAATTTTGTGTGGCTGGCCACAACCTGGCCACAGCCTTAATTATCCAATATGGTGACCATAGGCTTGATTATGCACCTCTAAATTATGCAAAAACACATAATAAATATTTACGATAATCTTGAGGTGAATGATTAAACCTACGGTGGTCATGTTGTGGCCTAATTATGACTCACCAGGTATACACTGTATGCAGCGCCCCAAGAAGGAGTATTCGCACAGGGGAACAACGGCTTAACGTGACTATCCGAACCACGGAGCAATTAGAGTAAAGTTTCTTGCCCAAGGAAACAAGGAGACGTAAACCGCGTGGCCCGGGGCTCGAACCCGCAACCTCTGTATTACGAGACCCGTGCTCTAACCGCTCGCCCACGCTTATGCTCCAACGCCTAAGGTGTGTGATGGTGTGCCATCACACACCCACCTCAAAAGAAACAGTCACCCTCCAAAGGCAAGACCTGGTATAATGTGAAGATGGGTTTCTCCATAATTTTAGTACGAGGAAGTGTATAGGTTGATCAGACTGTAGCTATAACAATTATGTTAAGTCAATAATTAATATACTACTGACTTGCAAATCTTTGGTTAAAACTATCGGGCCTGAAGTGAAATTACCATTTTACTAAGGGGCTAAAGTAAGATAGGGTAATTGTAGTCAGTTAGGAACAAAGTTTTAATACGTATTTTTTTAAAATCAGCATATATATATTTGTTTTATGTACTGCATTTTATCAAATTTTTTTTATCAAAATGTGATTTTGCTTGCCCATTTTAAAATTGTATCAATTCAAGTTTTAAAAATATTATTAATCATGTTGAACAATCACAAAGACGAATCCAATTAAACTAAGAACACTAGTGCATGATTTTGATTTTGTCAGCCATAAATAATCTTTCAAAAAGAAATATTCAGATTTTTTTCAAAATGGTCAAAAGTATTTTCATTATCATATATGTGATCAGGTTCAAACCAATTAACTTTCTTAAAGGAGCTTACTCTGATTTTTCAAAATTTAGTTTTCAATGTCATATGAAGGGGGACCACTTAAAAGGCCTAATTTCAAGTTTCAGTTGAATAGGTCAAACTGTTTTGATTTTATGCAGAGCCACCTGCACGATACGGTGTAAAATTAGTTATGGTTACCATAATTTAGACATATTTTCAAATATATACGTGAAATTTCACATGGATTATGAGAAAAATACGAGCAATATTTCAGTGCCAAAATCTCAACAATTTTGAAAAAAATTGAGGCAATCAGACCATGCTCCTAAAATGTAATTATATGCAAAGCAGTATTATTCATTTTTATTTCTAATCTGACTAATCCATCCAGATGGACCTCGCAAGCGAATGCGAAGCCTAGGGCACTCGCTTGGGAGGTCCATCCAGATGGACCTTGCAAGCAAACGCGAAGCCTACGGCGCTCGCTTTTGAGGTCCATCCAGATGGACCTCGCAAGCGGATGCGAAGCCTACAGCGCTCGCTTGTGAGGTCCATCTAGATGGTTTAAGTCTGACAGGCCTTTGATGGTCAGTTTTAATGACAAAGGCTGATATTTCTTGTATGGGATTATATTGAGTATACTGGGATATATTTCATAATCATCTGAAGATAAATAGTTCAGGTGCCTGTATATTGATTGATTTATATGAAAACATGCAATCATGTAAATAATATATATCACCATGTATTGTAAATTATTAAGAGGTCATAATCAGTAGCGTAGCCAGACTTTTTGGTCAGTGGGGACAAAGACATTTCTTCCCAATTGTTCCCGACAAACAAACATATTCGTACACCCAAAATTAGTTCAAGTCGATTCTAAAAACTGACAAGAGAAAAAAAAAAGCTTAAGCGATTTTGGCACGTCTTTTGACACCATTTTCTGCTTTTCCCCATGTTTCCTGTCAAGCAGTCTTGCAGCTGCTCTCTCCCTTTTCCTGTTCTTCCTGATTTTTCCCGCTTGCTGTCCCGATTTCAAGCTTGATTTTTTGTCAAGGGGACACTCTGCCCCCCCCCCCTTCATAATTCTTCATCAACTCAAGTTAGATGGAATCTTTTCTTGTGTACTATGCAATTAAGGCAACTGTCAGCAAGAATTTGATTGTTTTATCACAAATAAAACAACATAATGGATGATAAATTATTATAAATAATGTATAGTTTCTGCATTTTGTATAAATGTGAATATTGAAAAATTACTATTTCTGAATAAATGGGTTTTCTGGTTTGAAGTAAAAAAGAAACTTTTAACTGAAATGAATTAACTTGGAGAATATGTTAAAACATAATGTGACATTATTCAGCTATTTATTTGCACTGATTTTCCAACTTCATGTTAAGTAAAGAAACAATACAACCACAGACAAGAGCTACTATATTTTGAGAACTTGTGTGGTCTGGTGGAGCAGTGCAAGACTCATAATCAAGAGGTTGTGACTTCAAGCTGACTCTAGAATAAGTGATGTCCCACCCAGGGGGGGGGGGGGCTACTTATATTGACTGAAGGTACGGGCTTAGAATGCTTAGATCTTCACTGTACAAAAGTATTGGGAAATTCACATTTTCAGGCAAAATTACAAAAAGCCATAACCATCCCTGCAAGATGTTTCAAGATTACTTCAGTTCTGAAGACTCTATTTTCAAAGAATATGACTCAAAAATGAGTGTTATTGTGTTTTCAAGCTAACTTTGGGCGATTTTCAGCTCAAATAGTCATATTTTTATGGGAAAAAGCAGTTTCTGAGACATCAATTCAGGAAAAAATCAGTTCCATAGACCCTATTTTGACCAAAAATCCATTCCGCAAGACCCTATGTTCAATATTGTGGATCTCACATACCTTTTTTTGAGTATCCCCGGGTGATGTCCTTGAACAAGACATTTATAATCTATTCAATCATTGACCCAAGCATTTAATGGCTTGCAAAAAGTAAGCCACATTCTTAATAGTTTGTCTAAATACACGCCCGAATAAAAGGGACAACACATCATAACAAATGGACAATGTGCACTGTATTAGTGTTGTTGTGATTGATACCAATGGAAATCTGAAAACAAGCATACTTCTGTTGTATGTCAGTTTTTGTTCTCTTATTCTGTGTTATCTATATATGTGATGGCTCACCCCGAAAGGGGGCAATTTGCAGATGATGTCAATTTTGATTTTAACATTTCATCTGGTACCACATTCTAAGCTTTAAAATGACACCTTGTTGAAAGTAATCAGGGCGATCAAATTTTACAACAGGAAATCTGCTGGAAATTTTTAATTATTTTTTGCAGTTTTTGCTGCCTATTTTCATCAGTTTCTCGGAAAGTGTTCTATCGCAAAGTCCCCCTTTTTTCGGGGTGAGTCATCACATATTGTTTATAAAAGCAGGGTGTATATGTTTTGTAATATTATTAACTTGACCAAAACAAAGAGTTCAGAAAATCTAGTGTGGTGTGCATGTCAATCTGAATGGCATACATATGCAATAGCGTAGAGTGCCAGTACATGGCACATCTTCATGGCATTTATCACAAAACCAAGGGATATGATGCTAAAATGTAAGCCGGATTTGTCTTGAGTTAGAATTGATGATCACAATGAAGCGAAACAGAAACTGAAATATGTGGCATATACTGGCACTCTATGGTATGCAAGTTGTATGAAATCGGGTAGTGATACTATGTGTTGTAGATAGGTTGATTCTTATGCTGTTATTATTTTATGTAGTCTTAGTGGTGTGTGAGTATATTTATTTGGTATTTTTACACAAATTTTATATTATGATATTAAAAACATGTAACATTGCACATACAGAGATACATCAAAATACACATGAAGCTTTTAAAAATTCATGGGAACAATTTACAAAATGGTACTGTATAAAATAAATTAGGACATCAAATGGAAATATTGCACTTAGATAGAAGATTGAATGGACCAGCATCCAATCAACAAAAAACTAATCAATTGGACAAAGTAAAAACAGCAACAGATCACAGTCTGTCCCCTCCCTCGATCCCTACCCCTCTGCTGTAGAACGTGCAAGCAAGAAACAAAATTAATTCAGGAATTTGGTATGGTGGGGGATTGCACTATTTCCATACCTTGATGTTCTGAACTTTGGCATCGTGTATAAATGTGTATGGTGTAAGCTCATGCTATGAGTACAGTTGTTCAGGGGGAACCACCCAGAGTGTCAGTGCATTTATTGGCAAATTGTTTGCAAAGGTGTTGACGCCTCTCTTCCAATGTATGGAGACCTGTGCTAGACAAGTTAGACAGGACAATCCGGTCCAGATTGAAATTTGTGATGTCTCTGACAATTTGAAGTGCGGTCAAACCTAAAAAAAAAACATTTTTTTGACTTGATTTTTTTTTTCAGTTGGCCAACAAAGTTACTTCAATATCAGACAGATTATATAGTAGTTATATTATTTGATTTCATCACAGTTGTTATCTAATCATTCTTTTTTATTAGACTAATAGCTGCTTTTTACTTGGTGTTATGATGATGAACAGAACGAAAATTGGGCTGAAGTGAGCACAGACAACTCCTACTTAAGCACACAAGGCATTTTTTGCACAATTTCGCTTTCATCAAATAATATGCAGAACTTTATAAATCTATAAATAAATGAAACAAACGGTATCTGAAAATGCAACCTTTACATACTTTCTTAATATCTGTTAAACCCAAAAAAATTACACGCAAAGTTTGTAAGGTTTTTTTCTGGGACACACTATCTCTATAATGTTATGTGACCTGTTGGTCATGATGATGTAGGGTATCATGTGATTTTGAAAAAAAGTGTTTGTTGTAACTGATTAGAGTGTCAAAATTATTGTAAGGCATACAGAGGATATAAAAGAAGATATTTTCATGATTTTTGATGAAATAAGTTTTTATTCAATATTTCCAAAGATTTTAACAGGGATAGAACAAAGTTTCTTTTTATAGTTAATGTAAATTCTACCTGAAAAGTATAACATGTAATTGGCCAGGTTGATATGTACCAAATCTATTCATGTGAAAGGTGTAATGAATTTGTGGAAAATTATTTTGAATAAAATTATTTATACAATTTTCTTTTTGTCCTGTGTGTCATGTTTCTTAAGGTGTCATGTCTATTTAAGCAGGCGATGCAAGATTCTTGGGACATCATAGTCACGGGCATGGTTTTTTATCAATGTTATATCATATTCATCAGTGTAACTATACTCTATAAACCTTGAAGTAGGCAACAAGCAATCTAGCCTTGCTCCAAGGCCCGAGCCATCATTATTTGAAAATATCAAAGGGTCATAAGGCCCCCCCACACACAACAAAAAGTTGTTTGGTTGTCCTCTACCGTCCGCCCTAAGTTATTCGAAAAAGGAAACAAGTTTCTACTGTACAAAAGTATACCGCACATAATTTTCAGATTTCCAAAAAGTTTTTTCTTTGAGAATTTTGATCTTTTGAAAACAAATTTGAAGTTTTTCTTTACATTTTGTTTACATTTTAATACTATTTCTAAACTTGTATAGAGATTTTTCGGTACTGTAGATGTATTTGCATCTTTATAGAGACCATAATTTGGTGTAGCTTTGACTTACATTTGAAAAAAAAATCCACCCACCCGCACTTCCTCAAGTTGTGGAGGACAACTTAACATATTTTTTTTGCCAAACTCTTTACTTCCAGGGGGTTCACTGTATTTATTAATTTCTAGAGCCTTGTTTGTTTAATTATAACTCGCCATAAAAGTCTAGCCTGCCCCGCAGATGGACTTAAGAGTATCATCAATGGCTAAAATGCTAAAATCAATGGAATATTTTGCAAAATGAGGCGCACCATTTAGGCCTGTGCGTGGTCGAAAATTGAAGTCAATTATCAGCGAATTATCATGTTTCTTGCATTTTTTCCTCACAATAATGTAGGGTTTGCAATATACACACCAAGCTATTCTAGCCATGTTTTAAAAATATTCAGAAAAAAATCACATAGACATAGAGATTGCAGAAGACAGAGATACCAACATATTAGTAGGGATGTCCAACCCAAGGATAATTTGGTTTGGACCACTTTAATTTTGATTTTACTGTGCAACATTTCACACAACACAAAGTCAAACTGTGTGTTTTATTCGATGTCCTACGTCATTTTGTCGTCAGCATAGAATATTCTAAGCAAAATATTCTATACGATAGTGGAGCCTGCACCGGGCCTAGGTCCTTTTACTGGCATGTGGACAAGGGCTGACTGAACACATATTTAAAGCCACTTTTTACAGAGTTTTTTTTTTTTAATTAAGGAAGACAGAAAGATGCAATACAATCCCAAAAATATGCACAGGTAAAATCTCTGAAACTGTGCATATCCCCTCTTTACCAATACCCGTACCAACTTACTAGTATATAGGTGTTTTAGTTTTTATCTTATATTCTGCTGAATAGAAAGTCGCAAAGATCCAGATTTTTAAGAACTTTGAGAAGTATATTCTATCAGAAAATTCCGGTTGGGCTTTTAAAAGTCTACAGTATTAAAATATACATAATAATGATTATTCATGTCAAGTTTGATGACGATTGGTCTTCATTTACTAGTGCATATTTGACAAAATGCAGTTTCTTAATTAAGGAAGGCAGAAAGATGTGATTCAATCCCAATTATCATGATTATGCACTGGTAAATGATGACCAAAATCTCTGAAACTTTGCATATTTCCTTCTTTGCATATTTCCTTTTTAGGGTCATATCAATACCCCGACCAACTTACTAGTATGTAGGTGTTTTAGTTTTTATTTTATATTCTGCTGGAAAGAAAGATCCAGATTTTTAAGAACATTGAAAAGCATATTCTATCAGAAATATTCCATTTCGTATTATTTTGTTCAGTATTCAAGTGCTGTTGACGTTCCAAGTCGTATTTTGTTTTTATTCTTTTAAATTTTAAATATGGGAATGGTAGACTACATATTGAAGACAAATAATCTTCATGTTAACTTAAATGTGTCTCTGTATTGATAGTTTAGAATTTCAAATTTGATTCAAATCGATCTAACGGTTTTGATTTTATGAGCAATTTTGTATTTCAAAGCTGCCTACACTTCACTGTGTTACCATAAATGAACACATTTTCGCTTATCTCTAAAACAGAACATGTTTCAGCCATAAAATCTCACATGCTTTATGAGAAAAATAAGAGCAATATTTTGGTATCTAACTCTCAAAATGTTTGAAAAAATGTTGAACCAATCAGACATGCTCTTTTAACCCTTGTACGACTTACCACCCACCCCCCTAACGGATGATTCCCTGTCACATAAAAACGCAAAACGAATATGACCTAGGGATTATGGGTAGTTTTAAGTTCATCATTTGCGGTCATTTTAGCGAAAAAAAAATCGTAGGTACCACCTTCAGGGGGGTCAGGGTACCTCGTCAAAGTCGGAAGGTAGGGGAGGTGGTTGCCACCTGAGAAAAATTTAAGTCGCCATTTTGAAAAAAAATTCTGCATGGTATTCACTTAAAACTTACAGAATATATTAGAAACATCATTTCCATTCTTTATAAGCAAAACACCCGGAAAATTTCCGACATTTAGAACTTTTACAGCAAAATATCGATTTGGTGGCCATTTTTGCCCAAATTTTGATTTTTCCGACTCGGAAGTACTTATGACGTTATAAATACGTAATGCCTTGGCAGATTTCCATGATTTTGGTATCAATGGATAGAGGAGACCCT
>JXSR01S017952.1:15903-27274 GCA_000969725.1 Ophiothrix spiculata
CGTTACGTAATTATGACGTCATAAAGTACTTTCGGAGGACAAAGGTTAAAGATATAACCTTTATTATCTAACAACATTGCACAAGAGAGCGGAGAGGTTTTAGTGTCCCAACTATTTTGGCCAAGATTGTAGTAGCGTCCTATATCTCACCAGCATTTATAATCCAACGACAAACGTGGACATGGGCGTCCTTATACCCAATAAAACAGTCTGACTTTGGAAAAAAGCCTTTGTTTTATTTAGTTTGAAATCCTCTTTTTGGCGAATAACAAACAATTATTGTTGGGCTTATTTTTGTTAAGCCTTATGCTTACTACTGTTACAATACCTTTAAATCGCTATATATGCGAGTTGTTATTCATCCGCTGTTACTTCATTCCTGTACAAAACTGCTAAACCTCTGTGAAAAGAATAATAATCTTACCCTGCAGTATATTCCATATACAAATAAACACAACAAGAATTGTTCCATATGAAAGGTCTGTCATTTTCCAAAATCAACATCAAAATGTACAAAATCACTTAGACTAAATGGAATTACTGAGTGTTGTTACCATTGAAATATGTCATTTTATTTACTAAATCATAGATATCAGAAATATGAACTTGGACTTTTAACCTAATTAGATTCAATTTGTAAACCGTGTCAACAACATTGCCTTTATTGGTTCTCAATCTATGTAGATTAATTACCTTATTCCAAATATCTTCTTGTTTATATTTTTTCAACTGGCACGAAAGAAGCCTAGCCATAGAAGAATAAAAGTATAGGTGGAGTTGCCAACACCAAAGATGCTGATCTTACAACTGAGGAAGCATTTACATGTAGCATGTGTAGTAACTGATAAAAAAACCACTCACTTTTTAATAAATGTAAATTAACAAACAGAAAATATTGGTAACACAGCAAATAAAACTCTTTAAAAGGTATGATACCTGAATAGCTATACAGATTTTGATTAATCAAATTATGTGTTTATTACTTGGTAACGGTTAATGGTTAAAATGGCTGAAAATAAGTCGAAATAGTTAAAAGAATCAAAAAAAGATGGGAAATGGTCGGAAGTAAATTCGAAATGAATGCATAAAATAATGTTCCTTACAGACACCCCTGCAGCCACAATAGAATGCATGTAATATACACTCTAAGAAATTTCCCGTAAATTTTACGGTAAAATCACTGGCAATTCGGTTGCCAACACTTTACCGTAAAATTGACAACTTTGCCGTAAATTATTATACGATATTTTACTGTATTTTTACATGTGGCTGTTTATTTTACTGTATTTTACCGTTAAATAATATTTTTTTATGAACCTTTCCTACCTGTTTCAAAGCATAGGTGGATTTTGACACCAGTTTTCAACTTAAAATCGGATGATTTTTAGTGTCAAAATAAGCATCCCTAGCCATTCTCAAGAATAAGGCATGTTTGCAAATTGCCACACCAAGGGAAAATGTGTAGCCTTAGAATAATAACTACAGATATATTTTATATTTAGTGTATATTTTCTGTGGTGTCAAATTGTCTTTTTTGCTATTAATTTACGGAACTTCCCCGTTTTTCCCACATATTTACGGTAAAATCCCGTAAAAAGACGGTCATTGCATTAAATAACTGATATATGCCGTTAAATTTACATTACGTCCGTAAATATTTTCTTACAGGATTTCACCGTTAAAAAATACTGGTTTTCTACCGTAAAAATACGGTCATTTTTTTAGAGTGTATAGTTATTCTACGGCGATATTGGTATATACACACCAGGGGGGGTAGGACATGACGTCAGCAGATTTTGAAACTCCCATTCAAAAAACTTGAATTTTAACTAACGCTCAAAAATTTCATTTTATGCCCTTACTTAGTGTATAAACATGTGCAGATTTCAAAACCGTTGGGGTTGGGACTTCAACCCCAGAAAACTAAAAAGATATTGTGATTATTATAAAGAACTACTTTTCTTTTCATTTACGCATTGAAATATACGGGCGATATCACGGATGACTACGCATCAAATCTGAGTAAACAGTCCGGTAAACAGGCAATTAAAGAGATCGTCCTACCACCACTGATACACACAATGATACAAGGCGTTGGAAAAAAAAAAAACATAATCTAACCTTTTACTCTAGAAACCGCTGTAATGGTTAGCACTCTGGAGTTTGAATCCATCGATCCGAGCATGGGGCTATATGATCCGAGTACATATCTCGGCGGGAGCCTTGTATTGAGGCATGAGATTTGAATTTTTTTCTGTTTTTTTTTCTCACGAAATAAGAGTAAAATTTTACACCGTTTATTGGTAGTTGCATTGGGACAGGCCTTTTTTTTTATCCAGGTCTGGTATTCTATTCTACTTCGTCATGAACATGATGTGTCCCTTACGAACTAACTTGGATAAAGAAACAAACAAATATTGTTTCCACTCATTGCGAATCATATTAATCCATTAAAGATTGTCAAATATAATGAAAATTCTGGTATGAATTCTACACTCTCCAAAAAGGTGCTTGGTCACCAAAAGGATACGGATTTGAAATGAGTAAAAGATGAATATTCAGAGGTTTTAAACTTTCACTTTAATGTGTGTTTACATAATCTGTGGCATGAGGTGAGTTCTCTTCATAATAATATAATCGAAAACAAAAGCGTGAATTTGTGTCGCTCGTAAACTAGCAATAGAAACTGATCAAACAATATTACAAATAGATGTATTTGACATAGAGATAATTTCAAGCCAAAGTTAATACCACGTGCTTATTACAGAAAGTTCAAAGTCCAGTATGTTGAATTATTATTGTTTTGATAGCTCAACGTAATGCTTAATATCCGGAATTATCTTTCTTGTCCATGACAAGATGGAATCCACGATGGGACGGCTATTTATTAGAACAGTATGTCTTATTATATTTATTTACGGTAGGTACATCATTTAGCACACTGTATGACAACTTTTGTAAAAGCTCTGTCACACATCATCGTATGGAGCCAAAAACGTACGAATAACGTACGGAAGTTTCACAGTGTGTGAAAATGGACCACCACCATATGGATAACGAATTAAACGAATACATGCATGTAACGGACACAACCGTAAGGATAACATATTTGAATGTACTTCTAATGAATACAGGACGAACAACAATGTATAAACAAAACAATTGTGGGATTGAGTGCGTTAGGTGTACGTTTGGCTCTATACGGTGATGTATAACAGAGCTTTTAAACCGATTCTGGTGCATAGTTGCTAGCTAGTGAGACAGATAGACTGTGTTTGTCAATTGTAACATGTGGATTCGACCTAACATTCAGTCAAATATATAGGGAGTTTGACCTAGGATTTGACCTAGTGGGAACACAAATCAATGTGGACTCGATGCTGGGTCAGGATCCAGGGTCTTACCCTACATTAGCAATGGGAACACACCAGTCTGGAACACACCATATGATATACTTAACTTCATGATAAAAAACAACACATGCATGCACAACACGCTTTGTTGTTGGTGGTGGTGGTTGTGATGGAGGTGGTGGTGCTGCTGTTGTTTGGTTGTTTTGTCTTTTTATTAAATCACTTTGATTTTTTTTTGTTCTCCATTGAATCCCCGCTTACACTCTGTAGCATCTGTTTGGTTTCTACTAAAATTAGGCAATTTATAGTATCAACTTTAACATAAAGCCCAAGGCCATCTTGGCAGACTCGCATAATTCAGGTGTACGTTCCCCTTATAATAAATCGAATGAAATACGGTGATATAAAATATAATTTGGGTGATTTTTTTTCATTGTTAGGACTTTACGCATATTGTATTTGATTCAACATGAAGTTTGATCAGCACTATCAATATAGAAATCTTAGCCAGAGGCCAATTCAAAGATATTAGAATTTGTATTTGTCCGAAAAGCTAATTATTTTTTTCTTAGTGTAGTGGTAAAGCTATCTCGCATCGAACGCACAGAGTTAAGGGTTAACATGGTTAATACACTTGCCAGAGTTGAATATCGAAATCTTTAGGTACTCTTCAGATTTAAAAGAAGCCATTGTTTGTGGTTTTATATCTTGTTTCTTATTTTCATTTGTAGGTGTAAACGGATACAACTGCACAGAGAAGTATCCATTTCCATCTTGCCCTCGTGAACAAGACAAAGCTGACCAAGATAAATGCTGTGAAGTGAATGGGGAATATAAATGCTGCACGGGTCAGGAAGCATTGGAGTAAGTGATGATATATTAAGTCATTTTATATATTAAGTCTTTTATTGTCAGGATATTCAATTTTTTTTATATAATCATTATTGCTATGCATTTGTGTATTGTGACAGAAAAGGTATCCATTTGAACACATTATAGTCTGGGATATAGGGCTTCCATTCGAACTTATATGGTAGCTATTATGATATCATTTCACCCATTTTTGATCTCAAATAAGATCATAATTTGGAACCTATGGCACTCAGTGGTTAGCACTGGTTACTCGGACTCGTGTGGTCAAAATGTTGGTTAACTCCCATCCCCATTCCGCCTGCGTCGTGAGTAAAATTCCATCTTTAGTATATGCCCGGGGGCCACTCAAGTATAATGTTGCAGGCATACCGTGACTACAGTTTTTCAAAACACCCCCTAAAGGGCGATTATTTTTGAAACCAAAATATACATTTTTTCCCCATTCACAACCTAAATCGATCTTGATTACCGTTTTAGGGTTTGAAAAAAGTACCCTATTTCTTGAAAATGAGCTAACATGGCTGCTTTTGATACCCTAAACGGTGTCACCCAATTCACCGTACCCTTCTTTCGTCAAAAACAACCCTAATGCACCTTTTTCTTGGTCATGCTATACCCGCAGCATTGTACTTGAGTGGCCCCAGGAGTATATGTTGAAGTTGAAACACATTTTACAATAATTTTTTCGTTTTCCAGGTCGTGGGCCAAGTGGTTGATCGCTATTGCTGTTATCGCCTTTGTGGTTTTCGTTGCTGTTGCTGTATGTTGCTGTTGTGGCTGGTGTGTCTGTGCCTATAAATGCTGCAAGTGTTGCTGTAACTGTCTATTTTGCTGCTGTAAAGATGATGACGATGATGAGAAAAGAAATCTTACAGCTTAATATTTGCAATACAGCTTGTCCCAATATTAATGCAACGAGCAAATAAAAATGTTAAAAATAGTTGCCAAAAGATTAAATCAATCATTTTCAAAAGTAGAGTAATAACTCTACAACACGCTTTTTGTCCTATTTAATGTAAGTCCAGAGATATGAAAAAATAAAGAAAGCCCTTGAAATCTACTTTGGTATGATTTGTGAGATTAGACTTCCAGTTATAGACATGTAGAACCAGAAATGATGAGAATATGACGGTATTCTGCAACCAACTATAGAGCACAATCAATCCAAACACATCTTTTAAGTTCATCTTTAATTATAACAGGTCTAAATTTTCAAATTTAAGTACAGATATTTATATTCCTTGAATCTGTTACAACTGGTGAGTTAAATCAGGATACAATTCTTGCCAAAAGCGTCGAAAAGGTATCATAATCATCAATCAATCAACCAATGATACACAGTACTTGCTTGAAATGCATACCCCATGAAGGAGTCTACTCGTACAGGGGACCATGAACGGCTTTACGTGACTTGAAATATATATATATATATATCAACCATTAATAAAATCTAAACAGAAGTCAAAGAAGTTTAAGAACTCAAGTTAGTTAGTGATTCATCTGGCCTGTCAAGGGGATGCAACAAGTTGACTCAACCAGACGCAACAACCTGCTGATCCCCATTAAATAGGATCATTGTGTCATGATATGAGTTCAATGGATGCTCCTCCTAATCATGTGATGTTTTAACAATTTCCATTCAAAGTGTGCTCCATTACGTCACCAATGGTGAATCTTTACAGATTAACAAATCAGACCAAGATTTTTCAAGTCTTTACATTCAAAATTTGCAATAACTTTTGATTCAGAGACCCAAATTACACAAAACAAAAATCTTATAAAAACCAATGGTCTACTTTTTATTTATTTATTTATTTATTTATTACGGTATAAAAACACAGAAGTGCAGTCAAAGACTGAAAAATCTGCAATACATCAAAACACATATAAAAAATTGCATACAAAACATGAAAATCACACAATGAAAAATTCGTTATTCAAACGGTCAACAATAGCCGGAATTGTAGACTTCCTGTAACGGGTAGTTCTGCACCTTGGTGGATCCAGCTGGTGGCCACTCCTGAGATTTCTTCCGATACTCTATTATATTATTATAACGTTTGCTCAAAAAAATGCTCTGTTTTGTCAAAAGAAAACTTCAAAGTTCGTTGCGTTTTTATTGGGATAACCTGTATAACCAAGCAGGTTTATCACCGACGATCAGTCAAGTTAGATCAAAAATGCACAAAGGAAATATACGTTTTACATTCGTACAAACTTGACTGTGATTCAACACCTTCAGTGAAAGTTTGCCACATGATGTATGTGGGGCTTAAAACTTCATGTTGACTTTGCGTCTTGACGGATATATTTATATAGATAGGATCCCAGATAACAATTGTAGTCGGCCCGATATCGGTCTAGCGTCGGCAATCAGCAGCAACATCACCGGACCACCGTATGAAATGTCCGTCTAATTGTTGTTGGTCCACCGTCGCCCGTAATTTATCGGTCAATCATCAGTCGGCCGATAGCAGACCACTGTTGGGTAGTGACGTTTTATCAAAACACCAACGATTAGCTGCAGTGAGCTAGTGGCCTTTTTTATAGGAACGATGGATTGTCGTGCGTTAGGACACCATGTCCATTTTATATTGGCCGTCGGAGGGCAATCGTTGGTACATTAGCGTGTGGCCGATGGCGCCACTGTGGCCACTTGAACAAATAATCGACAATGTCCCTCGTCGAAACCTTTGCTATCTGGGGTACTTCTCTTCAGCTTATATTAACTATACTGATGTAATATAGATGTAATATATACATAGTGGCGTCATCAAATGGTGTCATTTTTGATCCAATTCGCAGTATTAAATCATGTTGAATACAAAAATAGATTCTGAATGTAGTCATATTTTTACAATGAGCACCATTAATTCGGAAGAAAGGCTCTATCCAGTGTACTATTCGCATCAGAAAAAATTGACGGCAAGCCGATATGCCGCCCATTGACCTCGATGTTAAAATGAAAATCAAACCAAATGTTCTGTTTAGTTCATTTAATAAAAACCAATGTTTGTAAAAAGTACATCCATTGGAGTTGGGTGATCAACTCAATTGTACATTTTTATTTTGACTTTTTTTTGTTGAGAACTATGTTTTCTCTCACAGTACGTTAGTCAGATATTGGCGGATTGACATGTTACATCTATGAGATGACAAAAAAAAGGCATCAACTTTTTCGAAGAAAACTGTTGACGCCATTTTGAAAATGTTCCTCGTAAGAAAATTATTAGTTAAGGATAACATACAATTTAGAGACTCTATCTATGACGTATGCATGCCGAACAATGTAATAGATTGTCACGTGTAAGTATGACAAATCTCGCTGTAAACATGACAAGTTAACATCTCGTTGTTTGACCGTATCCATAATTATTGTCAATACATATTGCCTAAGTGGTAGCAATCGAATGGTTTAATTGTGATGGAAAATGTGAAATAAGTATAGATAAACAAGCGATTTTGTAATTGATTTCTCAGAGTCGAGTTTTAACAAATCGATATTAAAATCTCCCATTAAATAGGCATTTTTCCCAAAATTCATTCTTTTCAACATGTTCAAGAAGGGGAGTTATAATGGGGTGCACCCGCTAGTCCGACAATGCGCTAGTCCGACAATGCGCTAGTCCGACACTGCGCTAGTCCGACTACACACTTTTCCTATACCTTAGAGGTGCGCTAGTCCGAAAATGAAAACCACTGCGCTAGTCCGAAAATGAAAACCACTGCGCTAGTCCGACATAAATGTCGGACTAGCGCAGTGTTTTTCAGATTCGGACTAGCGCAGTGTATTTCATTTTCGGACTAGCGCATTGTCGGACTAGCGCCGTGTATTTCATTTTCGGACTAGCGCAGTGTCGGACTAGCGCATTGTCGGACTAGCGCATTGTCGGACTAGCGCATTGTCGGACTAGCGAAATGTACCCGTTATAATACCCTGATTAGAAATACGTAGGTTTTCAAGACGGCGATCGGTCACGACTGTAAGTGGTCATTTCAAAGGTTAAGTTACTCATGAGACATTGTAATTTAACACCGTTTCCATTGCATTATTTAATCTATCGATATACATGTATCACTTGTCTCCAATGGTCAACCACAAAAACCTCTTCTGTGTTGTTGGCGTTAGAAGAAAACGCTATCCCGTGTGGGCACCAATCTGTTATATCTACATGATCCATAAACTTAAATTCTCCATCACTCAAAAAATACCTGAACACGCCTCTAGGGTGACCCCAGTTTCCAACAAACAACTCGCCTTGTTTGCTGCAGCAAACATACCATGGTTCCCAAGTTCCGATACAAGCTGGAGGTGGAATGATCCTTGCATTTTGGCCAAGGCGGTCAATATACTGGATGCTGTCGTCATGAAATGACACTACGAGACCACCATTAGGGACACAAGTAAGCTTACGAACAGGCAGAGAAGTAATGAAATGTGATAAAAGTTTCCCATCGGCTTGATAAAGTGAAATGGTTTTATTGGCCTGTTGTCCTAAACCTACAATTATTCTTCCTTTTTGATCCACAGCAACCGCATTAGGTTTGGAAGGACGACCATCAACATCACACGTTTTAATGTTTGAAAGAATAGAACTGCTGTTACATACTAAGAAGCCCTTATTACTTGGTACAATATATTGGTTATTGGGCGTAATGGTGATGTCTGAAGCCCCCGAAGTTGTGTCTTCGATGATATTAAGAAACTCATTACTTCGCGAGAAAATGGCAACTGGCGTACGACAACTGCTGGTAACAGCAATAGTTTTGTTTGAACTGACAGCAACGCCATGTGGATACTTAGCTCTCCGATTTACCCTTATAATACCACATTTTTTCCACTTATACGTTGGCCAAAGTAACGTGGCTGGTGGTAACTCATATTCAGATTCTTCTGATCTTTTTTGACTTGGACCATCAAGCCTTACGTATTCTCTCTCTGTTTGAGAGGTTTCCGCGTGAAGAAGTCTTTGTGATTCGTCTGGACATGCTGAATCTGTAAAGTTTTGTGCAGTATTTAAATTTGAGGGTTCTTTTGTAACTTTCTTTTTCCCTGAATTTTTCAAAGGAATTTGATCACTACCGAGTTTTTGAGAAGGCAATTTAATGGCGTCACATGCAAGTGTTTCTTCAGGTACAAGCGATACAGAAACTATACGGTTTGCTACTTCATCATCATGAGACGTGTCAGCGGAATGGCTCATCTTTTTACAAAATATATTCACACCTTTCTTAATAGCCTGTATTGCAGTTCGAGTCTCGTCGTCTGGTTCGAATTCATGGTGACCAAGTTCTTCGTCTGCTGTGGTTGGTTGCTTTCGAATAATACATTGCAGTCTATTGGCTAAATCTGAAAAGATCGAAAGGATGTGTTCATCAGAGCCAGATGTACATACATCTATTGTTTCCTGTCGAAGAGCATTTGCGGCAGTATGATCCACTCGAATTTGTCCTTTGATATGACTAATTGTCTCGGTCTTTCTATCTTTAATAAGGTCTATACTTTTGTAATGAATCTTGACAAAGTCTTCTATTTGCTGAATAAGATCATTCTTTTCCTTTTGAATCGCAAGCTTGACTTTTATTGCAGATTGATCAACAGACTGTTCCATCGATTCCATTTGTTTAATAGCACTGTCATATACCTTACTTTGCTGTTTGGTTTGTTCAGCGAGATCTAACAAAGAATTTCGCCTGGTTCTTGCCGCATCTTTTAGACTTGTGAAACGATGCGACCTATGGTCACCAAGAAGTCCACAATCTGAACACACTGTACAATGACAATCCAAACAAAAGTATCTTTTTCTTTGACCCTCATGCTGGGAACAGTATTCGTAACTGACTGGTATCTGTAGAAGAAAAAAAGACAAGTTTGGCATTACATTATAAATCCAAACGAATTTTAAGGAAACGGGTATAGTTGCAGTAAACCAGTGACTTTGAATCCTTCTCTTTAGGCTAATTCCATGATCTTGTATCACATACATGAATTTTTCAAGTTAAATTCTGACATAAAAGTAATACCTGAGTTGAAAGTAAACAAATTAAGGTCTCAGGAACTACTTTTGTTTTTTCCATAAAGCAAATAGAACTTATCTTATTACTTTTCTAAGTTGGATATTGCCTTTGTAACATTTAACCCTCAAATTTGCACCAAAAAGTGATTTGGTACAGAAACAGAGAAAAACATCTGAGATTTTTCCTTATTAGTGCATAAGAAGCCTCGGTGTCTGTGCTCTATAGTACAATCATGTTTTAGAAATAAATGTTAATCATAGCCGAGAAGTGTGTTGTTGGAATTTGCCGTTTTCAGATGTCACGCCTGTCACGAAAAACATGAAAAGTTTTTGCTGTGTTTTATTAAAAGGTCATGTTTTGGTGAAACATCAATGTCTATCTTCTATCATGGAGTCTTCATCTGTAAAGCAATATACAAACATTAACTGATTGCTTATTTCTCCACTATTACATCTCAAAATCGGTCACGCCTGTCACGAAGTCGAAATCCCGGAAATGTTTAAGTCGCCATTTTGAAAAAAATGTGCATGCTATAAGACTTAAACTTAAAAGACATGTTAGAATCATAATTTCCCTTCTTAATTAGCAAAAAAAACCGACGAAAATCTGTTATTTAGAACTTTTATATCAACATTTTGCTTTTTGGTGGCTATTTGTGCCATAATGCAATTTTGCCTGATTTTCCAATCCGAAAGTGCTTTATGACATCATAATTACGTAACGCCTTGGCCGATTTTGATGATCTTGGTATCCTTTGATAGGGGAGGATCATACCTATCTATTAATAGCAAAACCATTAATTAAAACTAAAATTAGGGTGGTTACAACAACTCTTCGGAGGACGTGTTACAAAAATAGCTAAGAAGGACAAGGGTTAAAGCTCAAAAATAGATTAGACCTGCATAAGACAGTATTAAAAGTCTTAAAAATAAATCATAATCATAAATAGAGAAGTTATTTAACGACAGATTCATTGCTAAAATCAAGTTGTACTAAGTGTGCACAAATGTCACGCCTGTCACGAAATGATTCAGCCTGTATTCTCCAAGTTAAGAGCTACAGCTCCAAAAGTGAAATGTTTCCTGATTGGTTCCCCCAGGGAGATATACTGCAACATAAACAGGAAT